>JAECMU010066507.1:0-20625 GCA_016106625.1 Dracogyra subfuscus
TTATAAAAACGTGATCTAAGTGTTTTACAGGTTTGTAGATTAACCAAAATTATAATTTATTTTCGCTGGAGAGAACTAGGTCGTGCGGCTTTAAACGCATTTGCTTTGTTGTGGTAAATTAGCATTTGTATTAACCTCATTTTCCAGTACCGTAATATGTTGAAGATATCATTATCCTTAATTTGGATATTTTATAGAAATTGACTTAAGCCACACAGGTCCTGTGCATGGAGTTACATACTTTGTGACTGTCACGGCATGTAATTCCGCCTCCCTCTGTACCAGTGTCACTTCCGATGGTGTGGTCATAGACAACTCTCCACCAACAATAGGACACGTAATGGATGGACTAGGATCAACAGAAACACAGTTCCAAGCTATTCAGTTAGTACTAATTATTTTATATTATAGACTAAATGTAGAAGCATATAAGCATCATTCTTAAAACATGTTTAATAACAATACAATCAAATACTTTGTATTTATTGATGACTTGGTACAGACACATTGTTTTAACGTTATTATTTTCCCACAACAATTTACCAATGGGCCACGTCCCGCCCCCCCACCCCCACCCCACAGAAAATAATAAACCCAGTCACAGTAATATGAAACAGTATTTCTTCAATTCTTCTTATAGATGTAGATTGTAATTATCATCTGTGCAAAGTTTGTAGATCATGCAATATTTTCAACTTTGTAATATTTATTATTTTGTTAAATTTATTGAAAACTCATTATAATTTATAACAATAGTTGTAGTTGTCACCCAAACAAGTAATATTGTATTAGCTATAATTAAAGGGTTTTTCATGACACAAATGAAGCACATTGATATATATTAATAATCGGCTTTTGGATGTGAACCATTTGGTAATTTTGACATATAGTTTTAAAGAGGAAACCCTCCCATTAGTAGCAAGGAATCTTTTATATGCATCATCCTTCAGAAATGATATCATATACAACAGCTTTTGATATACCACTCGTGTTACACTGACTAGAATGAGAAATAATCCAATGGTCGCACAGACGGGGATTGATCCCAGACCGACCAAGCATCAGTCTAGTTTATAAGCATAACTAGTTTGAGCAAACAAATACTATTTTAAACACTGGCAATTGTTGTACAAAGGTGGTTTTAATTAGTTCTGCATTGTGGTATTTGGTATATACTATAGAATAGATTAGATTCAAACCAAGAGCATAGTTTACAAATGGTTGAAATTTGATCAAAACTCTACAAGTTGTCTCATAATGTTTATGACTGACACAAATTAACTTCTTACAAACGACTTAATGATTAAAATATATATTCAACAAATATACTGATCACACAATACAAGTGGAACAATTATTTTGGTCAATATTATTTATTTGTATAGCTGTTCCACTTCATATTGTTTTATGTTATACAATTATAGCCGGTTCAGAATCAGCTATTGTACACTATGGTAATATTATTGCAGCACCTTTATTGGAGCCAAGTGGCATGGGTTCCAAGACCCTCAGTCTGGTCTGGCTTACTATGAATGGAGAGTTGGGACATCTCCTGGTGGTAGTGACATCTACAATGCAAGGTTACCTCTAAGAGAATCTGCATATGCCACTGTATCTCTCCCATCAAATAAAACGATATACACCACTCTGAGAGCATTCAACAAAGCAGGTATAACTATAGTGCATCCCATCATTCTATAAAAAAATGTTTTCTGTGAATAATTGCAGTTTGTTTTGACGTAAGAAGAAAATTAAAAATGTTTTGGGAATAACAAAAAATACTATTTTTGTCGGCAAGTTACAAAACAATCGGCTCAGAAACAAATAACCTGTAAGAAATTCCATATTATGAAAATGACGTTCCCTGTGGAATGGACTATTGTGTAAAACAATATGCTGTCAGTTTAAATATGGGATTTGTTTCTATATACACAAAAGCTGGTTTTGGAGGCTAATATGATAAAACATTCTTATATAAAAGAGTCGATCTGTTGGAAATTTGGGATTACAAACACATTTTGTATTTAGTATTTTAAATATTGAGCACATAAAAGCTATTTTATATGTTTTTGTATATTTAATTTGGAATTTTTGTTTAATTTGTTTTTGTGCATATTTATTTCTGGTTGTAAACAGTTTTAAACATAACTTGTAGACTTTTCACTACATTATTTTAGGTTTGTGGTCAGAAGCAATTTCAAATGGATTTTTCGTTGACCTTACATCTCCAGTTACGGTCATTATTCCGTATTTATCTAAGGATATAAGTTCTATGAAGCCATTCACTATTGTGTCAAGATCAAGCATGAAGATTAAATGGAAGTTTATAGATCCAGAATCGTCAATTGAACGTCAATTCATCTCCATTTCATCACATTATCTTGGAGAATTTCAGACAAACTCAATTCAGGTAGGCTGTTATAATTTTAATTATTTTAAACTGTGTTTCTTTAACCAAATCTTTTTTCTCAATTTAATATCTGCTTTAAAAAATGTGTTATGTAATATCAGGGATAGGGCCCCGTGTTCGTTACCTTACATGTTGCATATAGCAAACAGATATTGCATAATCGCAATGTGAAAATAATATTTGACATTGAAATTAGAAAGAAATAAAGCAATTACAAAGTAGAAATATATATAGTATAAATACAAATATTCGGTCAGGATAAACGATAAGTAAAAAGTATGTAATTAAAGTACTAAGTGTCTCAACTGTAGCGTTCTAAAACTCTCAACCAAGGGTCCCAGTTGTCATCGACTTGTGTATGTAAACTATTTTTATAATACATGTACTTCTCGATTTGTAACATATGTTTTATATAATGTGTAACACCATTTGTATTTAGTATACTCCTTTGCAACTTTGTTTTATATATGTAATACTTTACATTAACAATTAACCAGTTTACAAAAGTGTTCATTTAGATAAAATAACCTTTTTGTAATAACCAAACTTTTATACTACCCAAGAGTTCGACAACTTTGCAGCAATCATAACATATATGCTGAAGTGTTTCTGACTCGTGTGAGCAAAATTTACAAATATAACACTCAATTAATTTTAGTTTGTGTAAAAAAGTATTTGTTGGTATAATTATATGTAAAATTTGATATTGGAACTACAACAGTGTTACGTGTTTTAAAGAGCAGAATAGTAAACTGTAATATTTAGCCCATTCCGAAGAGGTAAAAACACATCCTTCCTCTAAATCATTAATTTGTGATATTGGAACAATAGGTGATTAAATTAATATTTTATAGAAAGGTTTGCTTCTCGATTTGTCCTTTAACAGGATCTTAATGTTTGATGAAAATATAGAATGTGTACCTAAACTAAACGTTATTTGAATTAATTTGTTCTTGTCTAAAAGATTTGACTGTCATTAATAGAGATGCATATTCTAAGAAATTAGATCTTGTGTTATATTTTGTTTGCCTGAATCTTATATAAATAATATAATGTTTCAGGTTCCAGGATTACTGCAAGAATATATCTTCACTGAACTTGATCTTCATGATGGCAGCGAATATGAGGTCAAGATAATTGCCTGTAACCTGGCTGGTCTTTGTACTACTGACAAGACAGTCAATTTTTTACATGACAGCTCGCCACCTACTACAGGTGTGGGTTTCAAAACAAAACAATTGCACGTGTATTATCGTATAGCTGCCTGAGCTTAATGTGGTTTTGTTGTTATGTGTTTGTTATAATGATCAGTTTATAAATTCAGTAGAGTTTCTAGGCAAACAAACGCTGACTTTTCAAGAGTTAATATCTTGGAATAATTGATATGGACTATTATGGTTGATTCATTTGTCAGTGCCACCAAAATTGTAACTACACTGACATTAATCAATAGTGTAAAAGGTAAATTGGAATCACCATGAGTATATGCAGTAAATATACCCAAATTTACAGCTTTAATCTGAAGCAACATTATTATTAACAGTAATTCTCAAGTTCTTTATAATTAACTTATAGTTGTAGATAAGCAGTACAGAGTACATATGTTTATGTTTAGTTACTCTTCTGTATACCTGTATTATGCTGTTCATTGTAAAATATATCACACAATTTTTAGTAAAATACTGTACTGTGTGTGTTTAGGAATGTTTGCGGTAAAGACAGACCATGCTGCACGACTTACCAGACATCAACCTGACTGGATGACATGGAGTAATGATAAACTTAATCTAGCCTGGCTAGGATTTTCAGATCTTCATTCCCAAATCGACCATTACATCATCAGTGTTGGTACAACTCCATTTGGAACAGATCTAAATCAAGTAAATGTTGAAAATCATATATGGTTATAATATAGAATATATTCAGAGTGAAAATTAAATTCATTTGTAATTAAAACAAAATATTGTCATCGCTTACAAATTATATTCTAGACAAAAGAAACTATTACTGATAAGCTGTAACAAATGTTTTGAGTAACGCAATGTCTATAATTCTTAATGAACGTTTGTTTCAAATAAATAAGTATTATATTATATAGCTTATCAAAGTGACATTTGATTGGAAACACACTTTGTATTTGCAGTGAATATGTGGCAATTTTGGACATCATCTCATTTTCTCTTGATTTATCTTTGGCTATAATTAGCTATAAATGTTAATTGTATACTAGATATTAAATATTATATAAATTACAACCTGATAAGGTTATTGGTTAATGTAATCGCAAATATTACATTTCCATTTTCAGAATGAAGAATTGGCTAAAGTGTTACATACTACATCAGGAGTTGACATGGATGATGAAGGCTTTGTACAGATGTACACTGTTCCCACCAAGGATCTCAGTGAAAGTTCTTCTGTCTTTGTTGCAGTGTGGGCAGTCAATAAGGTATTTTTTAAATTTAAAGGACGAAACCGTATTTCATTTTTAAAATCGTATCTCTGCACTAGCTAAAGCAAAAAAGATGTTTTAGGCAGAGTCACAGTACGTTCCACGATCCATGATCCACGATCAGATGCTCGTCCTTAGAAGAATCGAGACTCCTTTAGAAGATCCTTAACAGCTTGTTGGATCCCACTTGCATCGCGTGTTGGAGGACTGCCACTCCCAAGACTGGCTAAGAAAACCCAAACTTGGAAAGGATAGATGGAATTGGAATATATACACCTGTGATAACATGCACTTATCTATCACTATAAAAATAGTAATGTTCTGAAGATATCCTACCCCACTGTTGGCAACCGTCATGCGTACAGCCTACAACCATCAAGTATACAGTTGAAATATAGAATAATTTCATCAAAAAGTTAAAAAGGGCATGTACAAAGTAACAATAGGGTATTTATCTAGCCATCATGTTAGTCAGTGCTGCGTTATATAGTGAAATGGAATCTGAATGTCTACCATAAATTGTTTTGAAGGTTTTCAAGAGTCCTTGGATGTTAAATCACTGATCAAACAACTTCTGTACCCGAACGCTTTGTTGGTCTTTAAAATCGGCATGTGATAGCTTACCTCAAAAGTTGCGAATGAACTCCTCAAACAACTCCCAAAAACCAACTCAACTTTACAAAACTAGCATGCAGGTCCTACTATTTTCAAAATTACTATTGTAGAATGTAGGTATTGTTTGCTTTATTTGTCATTTTATTGTTCATACCACAATGAATACGTACATATAAATACACAGTTATATAATAGTAGTTTAAAATGTTATATGTTTGTTCCAGAAGTAATCATCAGAATAAGTAAAAGAAACAATTAATGTGGAGCACTTATGATGAAAATAATGCCAAATGTTATATGTTTTCAGTGAAAGGTACCTACATGTATTTCAAAACTAACAGATCAGTTTGGTTTATAATTTAGGGTTTTGTTTAGAGAAGTTACTAAGGACTTTAAAATCATTTATTTCTCCTTTAATTTCCACAATGTATTGCTGTTTGTAAACATTTCTATGACATTGGGGAAAAAAAGTAAATTATAATGTTTTGTTCTGATTATGGTAGAATATCATAATTCTGCATGAACACTGACGTTTAGGTGGTATTTCATTCTTATGCTTAAATGATTTGTAACTTTGTTGCATATTTTGTAATATGTTATTTAAAAAACATCTTAATTCACGAGAACATATTTACCAGAATGTCGTGTGGACTCTAACGTGTGTAAACATATATATGATTGTATGTGTTTATATTTTTTATACTACAAAACGTTTGTGTTACAGGTTGGTTTACAGAGTAACGCTCTTCACAGTGAACTGAAGCTGGTAAATGGAGGAGCACTGGAACTTGTGAGACGCTGTGACATCTTCAGCTGTGTTGGTCACTGTGTGTGTGGAAGTCAGGACAAGACTTGTAGTGGAGTTAGAAATTGTTCTAAAGGTAGGCAGATACAGTGTTGTGTGTCGTACTTCTAGTATTCAGATCCTGCATTATACCGTGTGATGTTGAGGCATCGAGCAGGTTGAGGACGGTTGTTCAGGTTACCAGGAGATTACCATGTGTCATGAAAGTCGATGACAATACTCCATAAAATCGTGTGTAACTAAAACGACCTACATTTTAATCAACTGGATGCTATTTAGATACATATACCGTATCGATGTTGCGAGAACAATAATATGAATGAATAACTAAGTCTCAAATGCGTATCTGAAGGGATTTTATAGTAATATTAGGCCTAAAGAAAATTTAAATGTGTCATAACATATCAGGGCTTCGTTTTGCAAAGCGATCTTAGCTCTAAAATCACCTCATATGCATAAAGAAGCGACTATACCGTTTTCTTACAATTGACTGCCGTATTTACTGAAAAAAACATTAGCTTTCAATCATCTAAAATTACTGTCAATATTTACAATATGTCTACACCTATTGTAATGGGTTTACCATTTACATCGCACTAAGTTTGCTTCATAGAACGGTTGTACATTTTAAGGTCGGTAGTAGCTAAGATCTCTTTGTTAAACAGGCCCAGGTCTTTATTTTATGATAACCTGTTTTTTGGTCACCAGACACCTTGCTTATTTCGATGACTGGAAGTTGATAAAACGTAGCACTCAGGACAAAAACTATGATTTTGATACAAACTGTACTGATAGTAAGCATACCCTTTGTTTTCTTCATATTCTGTTACAAAATACGGGTTTTCATATGCTTTTTTTAGATAAATACAAAATAAATGTTTATGGAATTAGGGAGGCTAGTAAATGTAGGTTATCTACATCATATTGTCGGGGACTAATAACCATACAGTTAGAGGTTATTTCTATGAATATCGTCTGTATATTTAAAGATAATCAAAATCATACATTTTTAACGTGACTGATTTAGCCTTCTGTCATAATTGGTCATTTTATGATGGATGATGTTTTTTTAATGGTTGCGGTAATTTTGCAATGAAACAGGACTTACCTCTCTTACTCAATGTTTCATTCTCAAACTAGTTGATTATAGATACATTCACTCATATAACTGGTCAAAGGCGATGGTATGTACCTTTGTGTCTCTAGGAAAGTTTTCTCTCAAATATTTGACATCCAATAGCCGATGAAAAACCAATGTGTTCTAGCGGTGTCGTTAAACACAACACACTTTAATTTTAAATATTAAGGTACAAACGACATTTAAGACCATATTTATCAAGCTGTAAGACAAATTATGTTTACTATTGGAGTCCTCTTAGCACTGTTTATTACAGTAGATTTGTGAGGACTAAAACCTATGAATTATATTACTTTCAGATGGTGGGAATAGACTAATACTTGTAAAAGATGTTACCGACCTCCATTTTAACTCTTCTTATGCTGATCAGCAGTATACATCAAGTAGCAGTCATTTAGCTGCGATGTGGGAAATTCAGGAAGGGGCACCAGTTAAAAGGTACTGGTAATGTAAAATTATTTGTAATCATAAATTATAGAAACAGTTATGCCTACATCATATATGATGGTAAAGTGATGCGTGGTCGGTCTAGGATTCGATCCTCGTTGGTGTACCCACTGAGCTATTTCTCATTCCAGCCAGTGCTCCACAACTGATATGTACTCTCTGAGGGATGGTGCATATAAAAGATCCCTTGCTACTAATCAAAAAGACTAGCCCACGAAGTGGTGTCAGTGGGTTTCCTCTCTCGTTATCTATGTGGTCCTTAACCATATGTCTGACTCCATATAATCGTAAATAAAATCTGTCGAGTCTTCATTAAATAATAAAACAATTATTTTTCTGTTTTTCATACAGGAATAAAATGGATGTGTACCAAAGTATAAAGAAACCCCCAGAAAAGTGATCCACAAGCAGTTTGCGGCAGACTTCCATGTTGTATATTCGGCATAATTATACACATTGGCAAACACGGACATTCTCTAAGACTTCATGTGATAAATTGCCAAATGTTTGACATCCAGTAGCCGATACTTAAAAAAAATCAAGGACACTATCTTTTACGTGTAACCTTATACGGCTCATGGACTAATTTAATAGGTAGCAGGTGAAAGAAATCAAAGTTAAATGACTTTTTAAATATATTCTGTTCTGTTTATGTTTTCAACAACATTGCTACGTAATAAACGTGTTCTGTTCATGGTTTGAATAATATGCTTTATGTAGGACAAAACTATTTGTTATTTTCTCTCCGACTTTAAAAAACCCACAATTTGTGACATATTAATGTTTTACAAAATGTATTTATGTTTTAAAAATACTTTTGTGACGACTGTTGATACTTTTAATACTGGTGATACTAGTTTTGAACATTTCCAAGACAGACCTGAACAATAGTAACAGTTTATTAAATGAACATATATTTTTAAATATCTTTTATACATGTATATATATTCAAACACTGACATATTTCGCAATATATTACAACAAATATCGCAATACGAAAATTTGCTGTCAATACCAAACCCTAATAATTATCAGTATATACACAGTGAATATTTTAGGATGGATATTCGAAACAGGAAAATAAATATAATATGTGATTTTGTTCATTCTAGAAATATGTTACAATGGTAGCAAACGCAGGAGCCTGTTTCATATTACGGGTGCATTTCTTTCTAGATTTGAAGTAAGTGTTGGCTACAGTGACAGTGATTTACCAGAAGGTGTGTACAACCTTCAGACTGACCAGATCTGGTTCCATGTTGGATTAGCCACGTCTGCTGTTGTCACCATTCCAAGAGGTATAAAACGACCATATAAAAATATAGACATCCCCCACCCTCCAACCCCCCAAAACAAAAAACAATCGAGAAACATCCATATAACAAGCACCACAAAACCACTGTTACATTAAAGTCATAATTATGTACACCACAATTACTGGGCATTTTGAAAAATATATAGCTTTGATTCATGGATTACTACACAGTGGCATACATTCTAATAATTGTATTTAAGATATGTAATTTCACAGAACTATTATTATTTATTGAACAATTATTTCCATTTTAAATACATATAAGAAAATTAAAATATTTCTCCTCGTATGATGATGGGGAAAGAAATATTTGAGGGAAAATCAGGGGACACAATTCCTGTTACAATTATCATTTTTGATAAAGCAGCATTGTAGTTTGTAAAACCATCACTTTCATGTCACTTTTCTAGGCAAAAAACTTCACTCTAACCCTCGATACTCTGTATTTGTCCGTGCTTGGTATGGCTTTGATGACTATGTTATCTTCAAGTCCAACGGAGTTGCTGTTATTGTCAAACCAGCTGGAATATCAAACACAAATGGCAGAGCGGTATGTATGTTTCTCTTAACATATAACTGTCTGTCAACTAAAAGTTGACATTGTTTAAACAATAATATGAACAAAATGAAGGTATAGTATTTATGAAATACCAAAAAGAAATGATCCGATTAAAAACAGTCACAGAACCCTCTTTACAATTGTTGTTCATCAGTCATAATATTAGAAACACACATTTACACTAAACATCTGAACAAGAATTTTCGCAAACACCAAGTTACTGCCATGAACGAGAGAGAATGCTAGCCATTTTGATCTTTATTTAACACTGAATATTTATAAATGTATTAGTTATTACATTTTGTTTGAAATATAAAAAACAAATTCAGGTTTTGTGTTGTGGTTTTTTGCTAGGTTAAAGATCATTCACGTTATGGACAGTCTAAGGACACAGACTTCATTATTAACAGCAGTGAAGTGTATGTCAGTTGGAAGGACAACTTCAAACCTGGTCTGTTTGGACTGGCAAATTATGGTGTTTACATCAGCACATATCCTGGAGGTTGGTTTTGTTATGAATAACATATGATTTATGATACCTTGTCAAAACATCTCTTTGACTGTCTTTTGTGAAGAGATGCAACTTAGGATTATGATGATAGAGCACCTTAGTATGACTGAAGTAATATTTATGAATATTCCAAATCCTTGGAATTTAAATGTTTGCAATTTTTCAAAGGTACGTTCATGAATCTACCTCGCAACTCTAATACACTGCATCAGTAAGAATCGATTTAAAAAAAAAGATTTTGCAACAAAATATATCATATAATGATATCTGAACTGTTGTGATTTGTTGTGGGATAATTTGCAGGTCACAACATCCATGAACGTCACAGTGCATCAACTACAGACTCAACGTGGTACAGAGTGACTGGAATTTATCTCAAGTCTGATCAGATTTATTACTCAAACGTGTTAGCCTACAACAGAGCTGACCTAGTAACCTGGGATAACTCAGATGGTTTCTATGTGGATAACACACCACCAGCTGCTGGAATTGTTAATGATGGAAGAGGTAAGGGGAAGTAGCATTCTATCATATTTAATTAGGGCACTACAAGCCCACATTTTTCCGTGCACAATTATTAATGATAAAGTAATAAGAAGAAGTAGCAAGACGTTGATATAGCAATCTACTGTTTGCCCACTTCAGTATTAAATAGTAACTAATAGTATAACATAAATGATAAAATATTAAATAAAAACAAATGATAAAATATTAAATAAATTATAAAATATTAAATATAAAACAAGTAGTAAAACATTAAATATGGAATAAAGTAAATTATAAAAGGAAAAGTGAATTCACAAATATCTGCTTGCTCTTAAGAGCTACCATTAATACACTTAGCAGAAATGCATCTATACAAAGGTCTGAAATGCATACATGCAAAGCTATTAAGTCTTTGCCCTTTTTTGAAAATTACGTAATTATATATATTTATATACAGTGAAACCTGTCGAAACGGGACCCTATACGACCTGTCAAAACGATATAAATGTCATGGTTCCGAATTTTCTAAATTCCAAAATAAGATCCACTCAACACCGGATCCAGTCTAAATCTGACATTATTAAATGATGTACGACACAAAACATCCATTTGCTTGATGCAAATCACTAAGGCTAGCACACAATAAATTAAAACAAATTACTACATAAAAATTGAAACTAAAAAACACTTATCTCTTTTCAACATCAATCTGAGAATACTGCACTGAAAATTTGGAATACACTTAAAAAACGGAAACTTAACGTTTGCTAAATAATTTGCTTTAGATGCTAATAATTATTTGTTTTAGTATCAATCTTAAAGGTTTTGTCTGCTAATAATAATAAATCATGATGTAATTAGATGAAGAAATATTTACTTTATTCTGGCTCCTGGAACTTGAACACAAACAGCTCCAACCTGCATGCCAGAGCAAGCCATACAACCAGTTATAACATATATATTTGTTATACTAATTATCACATGAAATCTAAGAAATCATACCAGTTATAACAAATATATTTATTACACTAATTAAACATGAGAGCAAACTACACAATCTTTTTAGTGCGGAGATGCTGACTGAATTAATAATCAACAGTTAAGATAAGTTAATACGTTTAATGATTTTTAATACACACTAATTTAACAAAACAAAATGAATACAGGGCCGGTAACTATATTCGGCATTTTGCTTTAAAAGTTTTAATCCATTATAAAGTGTATGTTTTGACATGTTCTAACTTAATGATTTAAACAGTAATTTAGAAATAATCAAATGACAAATATATTTACAATCAACGTGTAATGATTCCTAGCTTATTTTTGTTGGTGGGACGTAGCCCAGTGGTAAGGCATTTGCTTGATGTGCGGTCGGTGTGGGATCGATGATCGTCGGTGGGCTATTTCTCGTTCCATCCAGTGCACCACGACTGGTATATCAAAGGCCGTACTACCCTGTCTCTGGGATGGTGCATATCGAAAATAGTAGCCCACGAAGTGGTGACAGCGGGTATCCTCTCTCAATATGTGTGTTGTCCGTAACTGATGCCATTGAACCGTAAATAAAATGTCTTGAATGCGTAGTTAAATAAAAACGGGTAGCCAAGGATTGGGCACATGAGGACCTTGGCTTCTCAAATATACCTCTTTTTCACAAAACCAACTTGTATAATGCATGTCGACCCATAACATGTGTAAAAGCAGTACTGTCTATCTCCACTCCACCCCAATATAAAATCCTGACTACCCTAATACATATTATGCGCCGTTAAGATTTGTTGACTAATTGGATATTGGCACGGATGGGAAAGAAATATTTAGTGGCACGTCAGCACATGATATTTTTAAACCATGGTTATCATATGTCCTCCTCTCAGGTATTTCAACACTTGGTCTGTAAAATGCAAAAGGAAAATTGTTACCAGCATATCATCGACAAGGTATCATTTATATACGCTTCCCCATTGACAGGAAAGTACAAACCATAATCTTTACCAGTCCACACTGGTTGAAGTAAACAAATGCTGATGGGTCCCCTAAGGGCAATCAATCATATATCCCATCTCATCTACCTGTACCACTGAACTATGTTGGCTGACGTGTGATATACTACTCTACTGGTCTTATCATATATACAGTTTTCTGTTTGCTTTATAACTAATTTTATATGAAAGATCGTTTGACCCGAGCAAATGTAATTCACATATGATAGTTAATAAGTATTGGTAATGCATTAACCTTCGAAGAACTGAACAGAAACCGATTCTGTAACACAATATTCAATGATCAGCTGTAAACAGGAGTTTCGTCAAAGTAGACAAGCTGACGCCTAGAGGCCGTATGTAGCGGGTTTCCTCTCTAACACAAGGATAATATTACCAAATATTTGACATCCAATAACCAATCAATGTGCTCTAGTGGTGTCATTACACAAAACACACTTTTTTTTGCGATTGCGGGGCACGTGTCGTTTTGAGACGGTCCCTGGAAGACGGAATGGCTGATTGGGCGATCATGTGACGCAACGTCACGATATAGATCGGCGAACTTAGAATTCTGCTGTCCGGAGTTTACCGAAGCTTAGCTGAATGTGGGTGCTGGCAGCTTTCTTTCTGTAGTGTGTGTATTAGTGATTAATATCTGATTTTTTATAATCAGATAACTCGAAAATGGTCGATGTAAATGTATTTGATGTCAAACATAGGATTGTTGTGGTATTAGAGCAAAAATCTTTGACAATTGTTTGGTTGTTGGCAATTGCCAAAACAATACATAGCTTGATCTCTGACTAATGAGAGCATATTCATGTCCAAATGTCAGTCTTGCTCTCTTACAGTCAAGAGTACTCAGGCTACAACAGACCTTCATCGTGATGCGTAAACAATTAATTCTAGCTACCTCTGCCAGAGTTGTTTTTTCTTTGTAAGCCAAAATACCCAGCCAGAGATAATTTACAAAAATACCTTTGCTGGATGTAAACACTTAGAGCTAGCATGTGTCATTAGCCTGTTATGCGGTATGACACCTAAGATTCAACCTTCTCAGACAGTTTACGGCCCACCACAATCCAGTGTTGTAAGCTAATGTGTTATGTCTGTCAGCTATGGGTAATACATGCACTACACAATTCTAGAGAGACAGAATAAGGTAGTACTGAAAACATAGTTTTGGCCTTTTGTGGAAATGGACATAAAAGATAAGTGGTTTAGATTCTAATGTATAAAAAGCATAAATAAATGATTGATTTGAATGAAACATTGTGAATTGATAGTACTCCTTCCCATGATGTTAACAAGGTGATTAACTAATTTATTTTGTATAATTCACCATATAATGGGTCCAGGCACTAACCCTTCTATACAGTTTGATATGATATTTCGAAATCCAGGACCTTATTACCTAGAAGCCGTGTCAACGCCAGATGTTTAACAAAAACAACCTAAGGGTTGGGTTATTAATGTATAATTTAAATAGTAATTTTGAATTGCAGGTCTTCATGACACAGATTTCCAGTCTAACCCCAAAGATCTATGTGCATCCTGGCTTGGATTCTCTGATGCAGGATATGGTATTGTAAACTACACCTGGTGTGTTGGAGACACCACAGTACATACCGAATGTAACGTCCAGCAATCACATAATGTAGGATTGCGTACAAGCATCAACAAGACTCTAACAACAGCCATACCCAATGGTTGGTTTATCATTGTCTAACTGTATATTTAAATAAAGAAATGAAACAAATATTTGTTACATAATGTGAATGACAAAATCCTTATTCATGACAAGGACCGAATCTGTACACAATACAAAGTCGATTGGACATTTCTCAAAATACCAGTTCATTTCACGAAGAGGACAGAGCTCATTTATATGAATACAGCTATTGTGATATGCACTTAAAAAGTGATGGCATCAGGTGTTCTAGAAAGTTGAGCATACCCTGCTCCATCGGTGACACCCGTTATGGGGTATACGGGCCTCGGTGGCGTCGTGGTTAGGCCATCGATCTACAGGCTGGTAGGTATCGCTAAAGATCGAAAGGCGTCCTACGTCAAGAAGCGTCCTATTTTGCGTGCGGCTTGTTTATTACGAATCTGCGCGCGCGTGAACTTTGCCAACACAATAATTCTGAAACAGGAAGTGCTTGCTACCGATAAAGAAAGAAAAAATAAGGAAAAAGCAGGTAACGTTATTTGTATACAAAATGCATTATACACGATCGTTATTTTAACCAGTAGCATCGATTGAAATTATATGCAATAATAATACTTACCTGCATCTAAATAATCAGCACGTATCAACAGCGAAAGAATCAGGTCGCTGTCACGTCTGCTTGCATCTTTGGATCAGGTCACGTGACAATGTATTATTTCAACAAAAAACAAATTATGGAAGCCCATCTTACGTATAGGACGCTTTCCGATCCAGGCCTTGGAATATACACATTCATCTGTGGCATGTGTTTTATCTATCAGCGGAATACACTTGTAATGTTATAAACATTTTATTAATTGATATTTGTAGTTAATTGAATAAGGTAATACATTAAATAATCAAATTAATCGTGCGATTACAATGTGTGTGCTTTGTAGCCATTTCCCTGTTAATAGGACGCTTCACGATCCTTCGAGGATACTGGGTACGGATCCCAGTCCAGATACCGACTCCAAACCCTGAGTGAGTGCTTCGCTAGGCTCAATGGGTAGGTGTAAACCACTTGCACCGACCAGTGATCCATAACTGGTTCAACAAAGGCCATGGTTTGTGCTATCCTGCCTGTGGGAAGTGCAAATAAAATATCACTAGCTGCCAATCGGAAAGAGTAGCCCATGAAGTGGCGACAACGGGTTTCCTCTCAAAATCTGTGTGGTCCTTAACCATATATCTGACGCCATATAACCGTAAATAAAATGTGTTGAGTGCGTCCTTAAATAAAGCATTTTTTTTCTTCTTTTTTTTCCGTTATGGGACCTGTCACCACAACCGTTAGAATATAGGATTGCATACAAGCATCCGAATGATTCAAACATCAGCTCTCCCCAGTTTTATTTCAGTTTTAAATATTTCATTTTTGTAAGACAGAAATAGATAGAGATTCATGGAACCAATCACTATTTTGCAAAATGCCCATCAGACTCTCATTATGTCGATGTGTAGTCTTGATCGTGGATAGCGGTTTTGTCATTTCGATTCCTGACTACTTATATAAATCTGAATGACAAAACAGTTATTGTGTTAAACATAATATCTGGCACAAGTCAAATAATCGTTATGACAAAGTTGTGACAGGAAAAATAAATTATGATAATTTTGTCTGTTGGGGGACTGTCTCTAACTCCTTCCTAGATTAGCTGTAGGATATATAAAATATCAAAATCCAAAACTCCATTGTTCACTTACTTAATGATATACTGACGCTGATTATATATTATTTTAAACCAAAAATAAAAAACTTTATAA
This sequence comes from Dracogyra subfuscus, assembly GCA_016106625.1. NCBI lineage: Eukaryota > Metazoa > Mollusca > Gastropoda > Neomphalida > Peltospiridae > Dracogyra > Dracogyra subfuscus. Next base: position 16,202 of record JAECMU010066507.1, read on the forward strand.
CACAAATGTATAAAACAATTTTAATGCATCCCACGTCCACTAATTTTGTTAAAAACATTTGATATTTTCAAAGGAAACTTTTGAGATCTTTTTGTATTGAACAAGACTTGAGTGCCACATACAGTGTTGTATTTATAATACATTTAATTTACGTTTTTAGTTCAATGTTATTTCTATTTCAGGAAAGACCATTTACCACAAAGTATTTTCATTTGATGCCTCTGGACACAGATCGTCAGTGAGTGTGTCTGATGGTGTAACTATCGACTTCACAGCACCTGAGCCTGTTAGTGTTGTCTATTTGGGAGACAATCTATTTAACAATCCTTCATTTGAAACTCACAGTCAAACTCAAGCATCAGAATGCAACAGTAACATCCCCACATCCTGGGAAACAGACTCTGATTCCTGTGTGAAGCTGATTTCAGAAGGGTCATCCATTGCTCGTCATGGAAACAGTCATGTTGTTGTTAGTGGTCGTATTTGGCAGACAGTGTCTGCAATGGTGCAAGGCAAGAAGTATAAATTGACTGTTCACTTTGGATATCCACATGACATATCAGAAAAACATCCGACAACAGAGGGCTATATTATGTTTGGGGATGACAAGATTTCTTTCCATTTAGATCCAAATATTTGTAAAGGTATATGTGATGTCAGAAAACAAACAAGCATTCTTTGGCACAAGTTTAGTTACGTTTTTAAGGCTAAAACCACGTCTGTGAAAATAGCCTTTGAGACGTCTTCAAATGAAATCCATCTGGCATTGGATCATGTGTCATTAAATGTAGTTGAGCACACATACGGATCGTCATCACAGAACCAAGATGACCACATCACATCAACAAGCTTGTTTCTGCCCCATTGGGCGTCTATTCATACTGTCTGGTATTTCAAAGATGACCAAACTCCAATTACAGACAATAAATGGGCAATAGGTAAGCCGTCATTGTAATAAAATAATAATAGTCTAACATATTTTGGTTATTGGCAATTTCACGGGAAATGTTGCAAACTGACAGTTATGCCTGAACAGCTGATACTACCTTGACAAATAAAGTTTAGTGGGGTTTTTTTAACATCTTTTATACCAGTATAGGTACAGTAACCTTGAGGAAACATTTGTGAACATTTGCTTGTAGGGTTAGGAATTTATTAGCATATATGTGTGAAAGTGCATAGGTTTCACTGTCACATTTACAATTTTACGAAACACAGTGACTTGAGAATTAACAATAGCATGATATAGAAAGTAAGTGAATCACAGTAATGCTCCAGTGTATCCTCAATAATGTATATACCAAGTTTGATCAAGACTGACTATATTTTTGGACTAATTTGTTAATTGTACGGGTGACATAAAAAGACATGTAAAAATGTGGCCTTTCCTGAACAAAGTGGTATTGAGTTCATATAGTGAATACTTGGCAAACTGGTTCCAGTTTCATATGACCCCAGACTGCCACAGTAATAAATATTGGTTAACACAGCCAACATACAAAGTTTGTGAATGGATGTAAATAATATGGGCCTAGGAGTGTTTTATTAAACAGTCTCAGAAATCAAATGGACACCTCGTCACAAACAAAACCTCCCAAAAGAATGATCTATCAAGTAAGTACCACAAAGTGAAAACAAAACTAACCTAAAATAAAGAGTAAACATAACTAAAACAACATAGTAGGTGGCGAGGTGGTGGTATAATGAGTTGTTGATTAAATATACTATAGATATCATTAATGTATTTGTTTTCACAGGCTGGATCTTACATACCATAGTATTTGGTACACGAGTTGCAATGCTGTATAGTTAGAATTGAATAAATCGAAGAACACCTTTAGAGTATTAAACTTTAAACTATTCCTGTTTTTATCATGTCTTCAACATTACCTAATGAATTGAGAGGATTTATTTTTCTCATTTTATGCTTTATGATTATTATCACAATATATAACACAAGCAGAAATCCCATTAAAATGTTAACAGTAGTCCATTTGCTGGTTTTCATTTCTGTCTGTTTTACTTTTTATTAACTGACCCCTCCCCCGATTGTTTTAACTATCTCCTTGGCAATTTGGATTGACATTTTCAGGGCCATTTTGTCCAAGTGCTGTTGTGACTTATTTCCGATGTCAGCTAATCAGTTACTTATTCCATAGCATGAACAGGAATTCCAACCAATTCCTTAAACATATAGCATTATTACATACAGAGTCAAGTTACTATGTTTGTAATATCCTTTTTTTATGTTTAATGTTTTTATACTCTTGTAATTTGTGCAATTCATGTAACCTGTCTTGAAGTGTTTAATGTTTAAATGCCCGATAATAGTCTTTATTGGGGGCTACTGAACAATGTAACGGTTTTTATTCCTTTCCTGAACACAAATATTCAAATTCAGTGCTATAGGGTATGCTAACTAAACAATGCCTAGCCGTACTTGAACAAAACTATTCACCCTACCTATGAATTGTAGAAATATGTTTTGGTCATTAGTATGCACTGGTATTTTCAACAGAATGCTAATGAAAGCTGTCAGATCAAAAATGTGTTGAGAGAAAAATTATTTGTACTAACAAATTCACCATACTTGTGACACTAAAATATATCAACAGCAGAGGATCTACCAGTATGATCAGTTTAGAGTATTTAAAAGCATCTGCATAATATAGATAAAGCAAAAATATTGTTCATTTTTGGTTCACAATTTGTGACCATTTCCGAATAAAATTTCACATAACAAAACATTTTCAAGTTTTTGTATATATGTACTTTAAAAAGATAAACATTTTGTATTTAATTTGTTAACCCTAATTAGACCGTTTTTGCAACCTTTTACATGAATTTTTTTTTATTAAAAATAAAATATATGTATAATGTACATAATAAAAACAAATTATGTGCAAATATGTTATTCATAATCTATAGTCATTTCATAAATTTAAATATTTAAAACAATTTCCTCAGGTACAGTGCCAGGAGGAACCCAGGTACAGGACTTCCAAAGTGTAGGAGAGCGAACTCACGGTTTTACTTCAGGATTAAAATTAACACACAATACTGAGATCTACATCACCGTGGTTGCCACAAACGCTGCAGGACTGAGTAGTGTGTCAACATCGGGAGCCATCAAAGTGGATATGACACCACCTGTCATCACTGACGTGAATGATGGAGAAGGTTTGGTTAAAAATGTTTCAATGAAAACATTTTAACAACTGTATTTATAGTAACACCATTATTATTAGTATGCAGTTGTCCATTTAGATGCGAGGGACAAAATATCCATGTACTTATACAATAATTTATTTTTCTTAGCTCTTTAGAGAAGTGTGTACATGTACTAGGCAATAAATGTTTATTATTCTGTTATTTACAGACTTTGATGCAGATTTCCAAAAATCACCAACCCTGTATGTCAGCTATAAAGTTTCAGATGCAGAATCTGGAGTGGACTACTGTGAATGGGCAATAGGTATTATCCAATCGATAAAGTGATCTTGTGTTCAAAACGATTATGTGCAAATGACGCATTTTACATAAATATTAATTAATACTTCATGACAAAAGTATAAAACTGTTTGTATTTAACGGGTTATTATTATGACTAAAATGTCATGCAGTAAACATTTGGCTATTCAGAACACAACACTATATTATTTGCTCACAAATGGATCTTGGTATTTTCTTGGGGGTGAGGGAGGTATGGTTATTGAATATTACTAGTTTTAAATTAAAACTGAATATCCACTTAAATCTTATGTTTATAATATTTAATAATAATAATAATAATAATAATAATAATAATTGTTGGAGATGTAAGGTTTTTTTTAATTGTTTATTAATGTTCATAATGTAGTAATCATTGCTAAAGTTAGGATGATCGATATTATTAATATTGTTTATTTAAACAGGAACTGGGCCAGGAATAACCGACCTGAAACCATTTAATAAAGTTGATGATAGTAACCAGCATCATCATGATCTTGATCCTTCTCGTATCGGCTTATCCCTGATGGTGTACAGTACAGTGCGCTGCTACAACAAGGCAGGACTGCCAGCTCAGGCTTCCACTGATGGTATAAAACTAGTCAAAGATAATGTCTCCAACATCGTCTTAGAAAACAGTTTTACTGTGCTGCCTGCTGGCTCGACCTGCCAGATATCTACGGACTTGATTGGCTTCAGATGGGAAAACCCAGAACCCTGGATGAAAATCAAGCATATGATAGTAAGCTATATCATTCTTTAATTACTATCTACGTCTAGTTAAGAGTTCCATTTGTATGGGTCATACCTGCATAATTCAATTTACCTTAGGGTTGAAATATTGAAATTTGATACTTATATTGCTACAAATAGTGTGAATCATGTGAAGTCTGACATCATATCCGAAACCATATCCAAAACAGGTGTTTGATGGA
>JAECMU010066510.1:3347-14741 GCA_016106625.1 Dracogyra subfuscus
ACATTCCCGTATTTAATACAAACTATACATAGATGCTGTCAAACCGCAAATTAGTTTTAAATAAATAAGAAACTACGTAAGTTGTATTATAATAAATAGAATTCAACTGAATTGAATTCGGTTTATAATTCCTCAAGACAAGACAAGACTTTATTTACACCCGAGCGGTTACACAACGGCATCAGAGGTATATACCGGCCTCGGTGGCGTCGTGGTTAGCCATCGGTCTACAGGCTGGTAAGTACTAGGTTCGGATCCCAGTCAAGGCATGGGATTTTTAATCCAGATTTCGACTCCAAACCCTGAGTGAGTGCTCCGCAAGGCTCAATGTGTAGGTGTAAACCACTTGCACCGACCAGTGATCCATAACTGATTCAACAAAGGCCATGGTTTGTGCTATCCTGTCTGTGGGAAGCACAAAAAAAGATCCCTTGCTGTTAATCGGAAAGAGTAGCCCATGAAGTGGCGACAGCGGGTTTCCTCTCAAAATCTGTGTGGTCCTTAACCATATGTCTGACGCCATATAACCGTAAATAAAATGTGTTGAGTGCATCGTTAAATAAAACATGTCTCTCTTTCTTTCGGAGGTATATATACACATACAATTTATAGCATACTCTGCTCTCAGATAACAAAAATAGGACTAGTGTTTGAATTTGCATAATCTCAGTATCAATTAATTTTTAAACACTGCGTAAAATATCATGAATAATTCGAATGCTGCGTCTTAAACCGCTCGAAAGAAACAAACGTGTAGTTTAAAGTCTTATAACCCAGTGTCGGGATCTATTCACAATTAGTCGAGTATCATCTTTGAGGTCATATAACTATTAAATTCTGACTCCATTGTGCTGCGAATTATAAAAACGATAAAAGAAGAGAAAAACAATAACAAGAACAAAAACCCGTCCACAACAATTCAAATTTAAAATGCAAAACAAAGAAGAAAGAAACCACACACATACAATATATATATATATATATATTTATCATATAATATCTTACATTTTCAGTGCAATTAAAGTATGTGATATTTTCCTTGATCACATACTTTAAGAATTTGATAACTTTGCAAATTAGATGTAAATTAATCGAGGTTACGGCACTAGGTTTATTGACATTTAAGCAAACGTACTTTGGTGACACTCCATAATTGACGTATGCATTCATATTCCTTAAATAAAAACATTTCAATGGCAATTTGACAATGAAAGCTGTCCAGCGTTCAGAAAATAAAAAGCGTTAGGCCCTAATTTGTTTTGATGTAAGGACATCCAAAATGACGTCATTCGAGTTTGACGCCATTTCCATTCAAAAATACACCGCGCCATATATTCTTACGTCATTTGAATATGTAGTAATGGCTGACTGGAATTAAAGTTGCGTGTACAGTTTACAAAAACACGTTATATAAAGCTTGAGATTATATGATAAAGAGATTATTACCCTCGTGTATTTCGGTATCGTCAATATCATATATTAGGAATAAAAATAATGTATTATGCTCGCCAGAGGCTCGCATAATACAATTTTTATTCCTAATATATGATATTGACGATACCGAAAACCACCCACAAACATTCACCAAAACAGACACGAACACACACACAAACAAATAAGAAAACAAAACAAAACATACTTGCCAGAACCGTCTCTGTGAAAACCATTTTCCAGATACTACTACTACATGAGTGGCCCTTAGATTTATCTTACAGCGAGTTGTTTTAAAACAAACGAGTTGTAAGACAAAGTGTATCTGACGGATACGAATGCAGTATTCTGGTTGCAGGTTTAAACCAAGTTTAGTTGTCTTTTTAAACTAAAACGCTTATGCGTAACAAAGTAATCAATTCCAGGTTAACTTATATGTCACAAAGCTATCAATTTCGTTCGTGCCTATTTGATTGGATGGTTATGACTATGGGGGACAGGGTTATCACCAAGAAGCAGTCAGTCGCATGTCTTTAACTCAGTAATGCATGTTTGTTATTATTATGTGTTATCATAAATAACGAATGGTGTTCTCCACAACGGGTGTGCAAGAAAGTCGATTGCAGTATTGTAGTATTTTCTTTACGAACATTTCCCAGCCTGTCACTTAGTATCGAGCGACCTCTCGCGGCAGGATACGGACCCGAGACCAGCTGAAGTAGATCCAGGTGGCCACCTTATAACTTACGACTAGTTGTCTAGAAGATAGCCTGTAGTCAGCACCTCATTATACCACAGCCGTACCTACCGAGTCGCCGATAGCTACAGAGGTTATCTAACAGCAAATACGAGTTCACTGATAACAATGGTGAAGACACTAACTGTAGTTATTAGGGAAAGTCGAATATACCGAACAACAAAAATCAATATATCGAATATTCTAATATCATCTAAACAACTGACTATCGGAGGTTTTATAATTTGAAATATGTAATAGACTTTCAATAAGCCCCCTCCCCACCCCCATAGCAAGTTACGACGGAAAAAATATAAAACTCATAATTCACCAGTAATTAGTTATGGGAATCTATTGGCATTTCATCATCGATCCTTGGTAATAATCAGTAGGCATCAACCAGTCAACTTTCAATGACACAATCGGTTAGAAGTATATGGGTTTTAGAAGGAGTTGAATTATAACGACCATGCACCTTGTACCGTGTCCACCCTACGCGTAGCAAAGTTTACCTTTAGTAACTATTGAATAACTTTGTTCTTCAGGTATGCATGGACCCAAAACCAAGCCACAGCATATTTACTTCAATTTTGTCATCGAAACTGGAGGAACTATTTCAATTAATATTTCCTCACACAGTCGATTATTGATTTGTATAATCGATCATCCAATCAGGAGACATAGCGATCACTTTTCGATTATAACTAACAGTGATTGGTTGCTAACCTGTAGTCCGTCCCACAGGAACGCCTTTTCTCATACTATGAAATTTACCATTATTTCTGAGCCGACTGATTTGTAAATTGCACCAAAAAAAATTGTCTTTTATGTTATTTCCAAAACACTTTTACTTTTTTTCTTACGTTAAACCAAATTGTAATTATTTAAAACAAAGAGTTTGTTTATAGAATGATAGGACTTCTTAAAATTTTACAGTTATAAATACTTACAACATATGAAAATATGAAAACAAACTAGAACCAAAACAAATATGTGCCGAGAACTCGTGCAGAACCCACCTGCGCGTATTGTAACCTCACCGTGGTGCATTTGCGAATGGCCAATACAGCACAAATCCCCACGTGTTTGGGTGGGTTTTTTTTCTTCCGATATAGAATTGAAATTTTGAGTAAAAGTCAGTATCTATCTGTGTTCTTGCACAGTTCTTCACACTGTTTTTATTTAAATTGTGAATTTTTGTATTGATGTTGATCATCACTTTATTTGTTTGCATTTACCATAGCTTGACACCCAATAGCCGATGTATTTTTCGTGCTGTAGTGTCGTGAAACATTCATTCATTCATTCGTACAGAACATTCGAGATCAGTTGGGTTTTGGTTTATTGTTGTTTTTGGGGGGTGTTTTTTTGTTTGTTGTTTGTTTTTTGACGGTCGCGGTGGTGTGGTGGTTAAGTCATTGGGCATAAGGGTTCGTTTCAACGACTCAGTGGGTAGGTGTAAAACCACTACACTCTAATCTCTCTCACTGACAACTAATAACTAGCTGATATATATATATATATATATATATGTGTGCCCAGGACAGCATGCTTAAACCTTAATTGGATACTAGCACCACAATAAGTTGAAATAAAAATGAAATGTTTTTGTTTTTAATTTTAATTTTGCTAGAATGAAAAACATGGCGAGGAAAAAACATTCGGGGAAAAAAGGTGCCAATATTGTTTTAACCTTCAGTTTATCATCTAGAGAAGCTATGACTAAAACTAAAGCATTTAATATGATGAACGAAAAATCATTAAAAAGATGGTCATATATTATTACCAATCAAACACGCAGATTCCTTCACTCCTTATTGACGCGTTGTACGCACGTCGATCAATGACCCGGAAGTGTTTGATTTGGTGCAATGCAACCTATAACAGTACATTCCCATTACCCTCCGCACCTGCGATCCAAGCACACGTGTTCAGCAGATTTATGACCGCGCTGCATTTTATGGGCGGGTTCGGTTACCATGGGTTACTGAGGGTTGCGTCCCTTTGACCGTAGATCGAAATGAAAACCTGCTTTGAAAAGTCAGCTTTGATATTTTAGTGATATGAACTGAATAACTTGAGAAAACAGACGTTTGACAAGCATTTGGAAGCGAATTAATTTAAAATGCCTTCTTGATTTAGGAGGTACAAAAGTACTGATAGGCAAATGGTAAGATAAGCCAACCAACAAGAGATTGACGTTTGCTACAGCAGTTCGTCAACGACGAGAATCAATATTCATGCTGCTCCAGCATTTCAACGATTTTTGGAGGAGGCGAGATTTAGTTTAGTCGGTTGAGTGCTCGCTTGAGCTGCTTGCGTCGCAGGGGGTCACAACCTGTGCACCACGACTAGTCAAAGGTCGTGGTATCTTTTCCTGTCTGTGTCAAAGTGCATATAAAACATACCTTACTGCCTTAAGTAAATGTAGCGGGTTTCCTCTGACGACTAGGTGTCAGAGTACCAAAATGTTTGACATCGAACACCTGATGATTAATGAATCAATGTGATCTAGTGGAGAAGGATGTATTTATATACCTTTGAGTCAGACATGCCATCGTCAGGTCTGCTCGCAGGTTTTTTATCGTTCCAACTGTGGTATGTACTGTCATGTCTATGGCAAAGTACATAGAAAATATATTTTTTTCTGGAAGGTGTAGAATATGTCGCAGTAGCGAAATTCCAGTTCTTATCTATCTCAGCTCTTTCGTAGTCTCTCTCCCTCTTACTCTTTCCAAAGTGTCGAATGAATGAATGAATTAATGTTTAACGACACCCCAGTACGAACAATACATCGGCTATTGGGTGTCAAACTATGGTAATGCAAACAAATAAAGTGAAGATCAACATCAATATAAAAATTCAAGGTTGGAACAAAAACAGTGTAAAAATACAAATACAAATATCACAGAATTTTACGGATACTGAATTTTACTCAAAACTTCAATTTGTGCTGTATTGGCCATTCTCAAAGAGAATGTTACACCCCTGCACCACGGTGAGGTTACAGCACGCGCAGGGGCCAAAGTGTCGAAATACACGATCTTTAAAATGTGCTGATTTATTAATCAAATATTGTTTTTTTCCTTTTTTGATTTATATCCAATTAAGTTTGAAGCAAGTTTCGTGGTCGCAGGATCGAACCATTCAACTGACTGGGATTTTTCCAGTTTCAACCAATGCACCACACTTTCCTGACTGTGGAGAAGTGCATTAGGAAAAAGTTAACGGGCTTCCTCTGTTGACTACATGTCAGAATGACCAAATGTTAAACATCCAATAGTCGATGATTAATTGATCAATGTGCTCTAGTGGTGTCGTTAAACTGTCTCTCAACTGATCTTATATGTAGAATCTTCATATGTACTACAATCTGATGTTAAGGTTTCTAAGTGTAGACGTGAACAATGTGCCAGATTGATTGTAGTTTTAGGATTTTAAACACCTTATTGTTCATGTGGGTTTTGTTTTGTAGGGGTTTGTTTTTCCTTCTTCTTTTTTTTCCTTTTGTGTGTGTGGGGGTGGGGTGTTAATGTGTTGTGTTAGTTTCCTGGAATAGTTTGTTATTTGATTGTAGTTCAAGTGTTTCATACTATGTTTTGTTTTGTTTCTTTCTTTCATTGGTATTGTGTTGTATATTGATGGTATAATTTTTATTTTCATACATGCCTTATGTTTACAATAGCAAGTGATGTCAAAAATACCATACCAGTGAAAAGCTACGCAATATCTAATGTGTGTACTAAAAACGATAATCCATTGGCTCACAATTATATTTTATTGCAGCCCATAGAAGAGGATGAAAAACACTTCTTTAGTTCTTAGAGTGTTATTTTGACTCCATCATTACAAGATTTCCGCTTAAAGAACTTCTTCAGGTGAAATTATCCTCGCCACCGCTGTCGACCGTCTAGGTAAGACTATTTCATATTGATTAGTCCATAGGTTTACAGTCATGACACATCAAAAGGACAACCTTTTTGGCAGAAATAACACTGGATTGATTTTTTTTTAAAAGTTATCCTAGAAACCAAAATGTTCTGTGTGAAAGGCAAATGGTGCGACGATTGACCATAGTTGATAGTATGGTGCATGTTGAGCTGCATAGCTTTTTCCTTCTGTTTTTTTTTTTTTACATTTTTTATAGTCTGTGTTGCACGTCATGTTAAAGTCTGCCACGTATCAAATCACTTTGTGCAAAACTAATATATAATGTTTTTGCAAAATATAATTCTTCTGTTTTGCACACGTTTTTTCCCCCGCTAATTAACTTCAAAAAGTCGGATTTTATTTCGGAATCACCCGATATAATAGATATACATATATATTATTGTTTAACTGCATGATTTTTTTTTTCTTCTTTTTTTTCTTTTTCTTTTCTTCTTTTTGTTTTTCTTTTTGTTTTCATGATTCAAATACGTCTGGATGTAAGCATGTTCGTCTGCTTTGTTTACAACTGTGGACGTCATCGCTGATAACGTCACGCGCAGTAATATTACAAGAGGCGTCTCGACATGAGAGCGAGTGTTCGCTGATAGGGACGAAAGGCGTGGACGCGAACTGGCACTTGTCTTGGCACGGCACCGTCACTCAGCACACGGCCAGCAATTTGTCAAAACCCGCAATGATCAAAATCTCTCCATCTTGATTCCTTGTCATTCCCGCTATGCCACAAACTTCAATGTAACCGGTCCGATATAATTCTATTGGCGCTATCGTGTTCGCGTAACCAGCAATTTCTCAGGTTCGCGTATTTCGCCTTTTTTACGACATTTTTATAGCTTTTACGAGCAACGACGGGAGATAATTTCATGTGTTCTTTGATAAGAGTTTGGCAGAGATAGCTAACTTATAACTAAACTGTTGTATGCGGGGGATTTTTTTTTTAATACACCTCGTTTGTAAAGCGCTGCAGACTGGGTGGTAATGGTTTAGAGAAAGCACGTGAACGAGAAAGAAACTCGCTCAACGCACGAGAGATGACACGATACGTAATAATTTAATGTAATGGTCGCCACCAATGGCTATCTCACAGATGCAGAAGGAGAAAGGCATTTATTTCGCTTGGTTCGGTTATCGGATTAGTTTACCACGTTGTATTTATTGGCCGTTATAAACGGTGAAATATCTGTGTTGTGTGTTTTGATACCTGGTTGTAATATTTGTTCAGCATTAAGTATTCAGCAGTTAATGAACGGCAACCCCTGAGTGTGCTGTAACCTCACCGTGGTACAGGGGTGTAATATTCTCTTTGAAAATGGCCAATACAGCACAAATTGAAATTTTTAGTAAAATTCAGTGTCCGTAAAATGCTGTGATATTTGTATTTGTATTTTTTGCACAGTCCTTTACACTGTGTTTTGTCTAAATCTTGAATTTTTATATTTATATGATTTAATGTTTACCCCATTACCATAGTTTGACACCCGATGGCCGATGTATTTTTCGTGCTGGGGTGTCGTTAAACATTCATTCATTCATTTATTTAATGAACAGCAACGCAACCTGTGGTGTTGTGGTGTACTCGGCGACTAAGCAGTCGTTCACTAGAAACACCAGATACACTACATAATCTAAGATCTGGTCTCAATGAAGGTAGCGGGCAGCATAGCCCAGTGGTACAGTGCCCGCCTGATGCGCGGTCGGTCTAGGATCGATCCCCGTCAGCTAACCACTGGGGGTTTTCTCGACATAACCATATCATGATATGCCCGACGCCGATATAACCGTAATTATAATGTGTTGAGTGCGTCGTTAAACCAACAAACAACAACAACAACACCATTGAAGGTGGTTGGTTTGCAAAAAAATAAAACTAATAATAAACTCAGCAATCAATTATCAAATAGTTGATTTTTGTTTGTTTAATGACACCACTAGAGCACATTGATTTATTAATCACCGGGTATTGGATGTCAAACATTTGGTAATTTGATATATAGTCTTAGAGAGGAAACCCGCTATATTTTTCCATTGGTCATGGTTATGTCATAGGGTTTTACGTGCACATTCAGAACAAGCTGTTGTAGCGCACGCCTGTCATGGGCACAGGGGCCGGCCTCGGCCGACTCCTCCGTCCAGGACAGGAAAAGATTGGGGTGGGGTGTAGTTGCATCAGCAGCCCAACCTGGGTCGGTCCTTTAGTAGCAATGGATCTTCTATATGCGCCATCCCACAGACAGGATGGCACATACCACGGCCTTTGTTACACCAAATATATTTGAATCAGTTTAAATAATTCCTTGTAATGAACAACAATACGATCTAGCCCAATACTTGTTTACAGTCACAATCACAAGTTTCATGAATATTAACAAAAACAAGCGAAAGAAAGAATAAATGTTTTATTTAACGACGCACTCAACACATTTTATTTATGGTTATATGGCGTCGGAAATATGATTAAGGATCACACTGATATTCAGGGAGGAAACCCGCTGTCGCCACTTTTCGATTAGCAGCAAGGGAACATTTATATGCACCATCCCACATACAGGATAGCACATATCACGGCCTGTGATATACCAGTCGTGATGCACTGGCTGGAACAAGAAATAGCCCAATGGGCCCACCGACAGGGATCGATCCCACACCAAATGTGCGCTGTACCACTGGGCTACGCCCCGCCCCTCTCATCATTCTAATAGGGCAATCATATTGTATACTTTATATTTCGTTAACTCTTTCAGTACCTCCGTTATGGAGTCAGAACATAGTGGTAGTTGATGCATTGTTGAATTATAGTAAGCATTGCCTTCGAACGCAGTGTATTTGGTGTATGCAGTGTTTTTGTATGTTTTTGTTGTTGTTGTTGTTGTTGTTGTTGTTTTGGGGGGGGTGTAGAGGGTGGTTGGTTTGTTTTGTTGTTTTATTTTCTCTTTGCGCTTTTTTTGTTGTTGTTTGTTGTTGTTGCTTTCGTTTGGGTGGGTGGGGTTGGGGGTGGGTGGGGGGTAGGGGTGTTTTGAGGGTGTTTGTTTGGGTGGGTGGGGAGGTTGTGGGGTTAAGGGGTGACGTTGGTGGTTTGATTTGCTTTTTCTAAATTATTTGTACGACGTAAAAGGAAAAACAAAGAGGAAATTTTGAAAAGAATGAAACTAAATCAAAACACAAATTATAGTTTACTCTAGATGACTTCAGAAACAACACCCAAAACAATTCAATGAGGAGCTTCCGAGGAGAGTTCCGAGATGCGAACAAACTCCTCTTTTTGGCATTTTCTTGTCACTTTTACAGTTCTTTGTCTTAAAAAATCAATTTTACCCATAAAATGTACTGGTTCGTTAAGAAAAGAAACCCGATTAAAACATTCCTTTTGTCGGCCATGTAAACAATATTAGCAGAAATAGAAATTGTTATATCTCCAGTATGGCATCCAAAGGGAAATATTACAAATCTACATATCGAAAATAAATTTCAGTGTTGCAGCTTAAACATCCACACCTTCTTTCTAATATTGTTTAGATAACAAATTATTAAAGGGATAGCTTCTGCTATTTCAACAGGGGATATTAGGCCAACCTACAATATATAATCACTAATTTAAACTGAACTTCTTACATGTTCTGCTGTAATTAACCTATCATAAAAAAGTGTATAAACAACATAATTTGACAGACCACTTAATGCGATAAACACCATTCCATGGAAGAAATGCCGCCGTGGAAAGTGGAATCTAGCCCGTGGGATTAAATGGTCGGCTAAAATGGTCAATGGTTTATTTTTACCGTCACTTCTCTCGTGTAAAAGATGTTTACCAGAACACGCCACTAATTTTCGCCTGTTGCATCTGCTTAACGTCAAGTCTCATCCCGCGCTTTCAGCCTCCCCATTGCCCTCTGACCTCACGTGCAGATCTCGCGAGGGGCTGTATGTCTCGCGCAAAGGTGGAACAGTTCTCGCGAACGCGTGCATCAAGATCAAAGACATACCGCCATTGGCCATAGCAGCGTTTATACGTCGAATTAATTTAATGCGACTCCAAAAGCACTAAACGTGACTGAGAGCATCGTGTATTTTGTCCAAGACGGTTTAGTTTCCTCACTAAGTGCGCTGATAAAAATGTTATGGCTAATTTCACGAGCGATGGTAGAAGATAAAAGAAAGGTATACCGCATATGAAAAGGTGTATGGCTCTCGTTTACTAGACAGACATCGAGTTTGAAATCGAACAGAACTGTAAAATTGAATGTAACAGTTTGTCGATGTACCAGTTTTAGTGTATAATTATTATTAGTATGGTCTTTAATACGTTCAAATAAAGAGGGGGGATGGACTAAGGAAGGGAAAAACAGGGGGGGAAACTGTTTTTGCGTTAGCCTGGTACCGAATGTTTAATTTTGTTTCGGAGCTTGTTTAGAAAGCAACAAAATACGAGAGGAAAACAATCGGAATAATTTGTATTTTATTAACTTGTTTTAAAGAGACATTTCTGAGTTTGCTGAATTTTTAACAATTCTAATCACATATCAAATATATTTTTCTGCCTGAAATATTAGTGTTTCTGAACGTTCCAATGTTTGTATTAGGTTAAATTTAATTTTATTTCCTAAATTATGTTGGGTTTTTTCGTACATATAAAATTATTTGAAGACAAAATTCAGCTTGGGCTTCTTACAAATATTAAGACGACCGGAAACACATTGAATATATAAACATTGATATTCCAAACAAGAACATATATTTAATATGTAAGTTTAATTGTAGAACTATTTTATTAGTTGGAAACATCCTTCAATGCAGTAAACTCGGGAATGTAATGGTATTATACACTCAACCAAATTAAGCGCCTGAAGATATTGTCGATATTTTTTTTTCTTTTTATATGATGCAAAATACATTGATTTTGTTTTTGTTTTTACGAAGCATAAAAACATTGCATGATGCTTAGTCTAAAACTACCAACTGTCACGACGAAGTTGGCCAAGTCGCCGATCTCACGACTTCTACGACTGTCCATTTGCTAGTCTGAGAGCTCTTACAACTCGATTATCGCCGTGTATACAACTTCTACGATCAAATGGGTTTTAATCTGAGCGCACCCGTCTACGTTTGGGAAATTACAATACAACTGTCGAGTTGGCTAACTCCGTCGTCACAGGTGATAGTCTGATCCTAGGCAAACGCTTGTTTTTAAATATAATTTTTAAAGTGTGTAATGGGGTTGGGTGTTGCTGTGGGTTTTTTTGTTTTTTTTGTTGACACTACACAGGCATAATTGGGGGGGGGGG
>JAECMU010066523.1:0-16744 GCA_016106625.1 Dracogyra subfuscus
CTATAGAATAGGTCTCACTACACAGATGTCATCTGCCATTGAAACCCATGTTAAATTGCTCAACTTAAAGTGAAGATTGCCAATAGAACGGGTTCTCGTTGGCACTAATAACACACACCATTGTGAACATACATTGTATAAGCATTTATTTTCACTCCGAAATTTATAACAAATATTAACATTTCTGTCTCCGTTTTTTGCTATGTGAGTCTGGCTCTCATATACTGATATAGTTCACCAATTTAAACCTCGCAGCATGCAAGGTTTACATTGTTAACAGAATACGCCATTAGCAAATTTTGGACAACGGTTCCGAGGAATTTAGCTCGGAACGAAATTGCGGTAAAAATATTGATTACCATCACATTTTTACACCCTAATCGTATATTGTGGTCTATTTCGAGCTCACTGAAACCAAACAATACTTACTTTGAAACAATCTTCACTTTGAATTAAAGGAAAAAAGTCTGGTGTTTAGAACGTCGCCATCCGTGTCAGCTGAAATAGTCAGACTTTTTTCCTTTAAAGTTTAATTCAAAGTGAAGATTGTTTCAAAGTAAGTATTTTTTGGTCTCAGTGAGCTCGAAATAGATCACATTATACGATTAGGGTGTAAAAATGTGATGGTAATCGTTATTTTGACCGCAATTTCTTTCCAAGCAAAATTCCTCGAAACCGTTGTCCAGAATTTGCTAATGGCGTATTCTGTTAACAATGTAAACCTCGCATGCTGCGAGGTTTACATTGGTGAACTAACTCTCATACTGATCTCAGTATGTGGTTCATTAACCAATTTACTCTGGCTGTCTCTTACGCAAAACCTATGTCCCAAATGGTCAATGCACAATATTACAGACCTTGTCTTTTAAGGTGCACAAATGCGATCGTGCTCGTACAGTGCACATAATTTCAGTTTGGTGAGTGTGAAAAATAATGCATGTTACACTTAACAAACAGCACATGTAAAACAATTACTGTATGAAAGACCTATTTAATAATACCAGAAAAAAATGCGACATGAATGGCAGCGTCCATGCAAGCTTTTAATATATGACTGGTATCTTTACTATAGAAATTGGAAAAAAGGAGTTTAATAGAAAACTCCTTTGCCCTATTTGATTTATTGTTAATTAGAAACGGTCCACTTTTGTGAGGTAATAGATCACAATGTCTGATAAGGCTAACCATATAAACTTCGCTCAACACAGTCTGAAATCCCTGCACATGTGCCTTGGAATCCTACTACATTGTTATTGTTTTTAACAAGGGATCGTGTATATGTACCATCCCACAGACAGGATATCACATACCATGGTCTTTTATATACCTGCCGATGGGCATTTAAAAAACACACCTGTTTAGGTCTAAATAATGAATAAAAATAACATATTATATCTTGAAAAAGATGTTACGTAAATTGAACACAGTACCCATCTCTACCCCAAGAGCGTTATGTGATTAGTAACACCCCCTTACAATACATGTAATGGGTATGCCAACAGCTGACCACTGTCAAAATTTCAAAGCAAATCCCCCACCCACCGACCCCTGGAAAGGCGTTGTGCCAAACCACTATGGATATAAATATGTTTTGGATGATTACTCAATCAAGACAGTTAAATTTGTTTAAAAATTGCGAAATCTCATGTGATCTCTTGTTGGGGAATTACACACTTGTGATAAGCCAATGAAAACCGAGATCAGCAGGAGCCCATCAAAAGTGTTACACTTACAAATACTCTATTTATTTTTGATCTGGATAAGCCAGCGTAGTGAAACCAATATAAAGTGCAGCGTCATATATGCACCAAACGTAATTCGATTTTCTGTTCTATATGCTTAAATAATAAAAATATTCCAGGGAATGCCGCTTTAAATTATTGTATAAATTTAGTTATGGTGACCAATTAAAAACTTGTTATCCATTACCTATAATGGGAACAATTATGCAATTGTACATTCAAACAGTTTGTTTGATAAAACCTAACTTTAAAAAATATATGTATTTCTGTTTTAATTAAATGAACTAAAATCATTTATGTAACATCAACATCTGCAAATCACAAACACTGATGATATATTTGACAAAAGGTAAAGGTCATTGGATCACACATTACAAAGGGATTACAGAGCTCTACTAATTGGGGCAATAAAATTTCTGTCAGATAATGGGAGGTGTTATCTGATAACTTTGTAACTGTCTTTACAACAGGATGTGTATCTCTACTTTGCCAGGTTAAGTGTAATCAATTTACTGCACACATTAGTGCTAAATAAAAGGCATGTGGCAATGAGGGGAAATTAAACAACTGTGAAATTTTAAATGGCACATGAAAAATATTAAATAGTAAAATGTATATGCTGTTCCAGAGTCACAATGCCTCAAAGTCAGAAAAGTAAAAAAGCTATACAGAGAACACCAAAAGAAATATTTAAAGTTGTCATATTTGTTATAAAATGCACTTGTAAGTAATATGGATTGTTTTGTGTCATCCACCATTATATCCAGATGTACATAGTGTTGGGGTTGTTCATAATACTGAATAAAGCGACGCAACTGACGTGTTCATTCAAGATGATCATCCAACTCCAATGTCTTCAACATACACATACAAATACATGAAGCTTGATCATTTGCATTATGGAAATATAATCAGTTAACTTAAAGAACTTTTTTAATAGTTATCTACATGATTATGTCACACTAGACCAAAAAATTGGCACACTGTTACTGGTGTTGATGTATGTGATCGAGTGAATACTACACCAGAGCATTTAAAATGATATATTTTACTCAAAAGAAGTTAAGGGTCAAAAGTATTTGTGCAAATAAAAATAAGCTAATATGCTAAAATTGTGACAACTAATGACAAATTATTTATTTGATGTCTCAAGAACAGAAAAAACCACAAAAAAACTTTTCTTGAAAACTAGTTTATTACCCAGATGGAGAAAGTCATGCACCCCCCATTTTTTTTAAATTATGTTCACACATGTAGTAGAAGCATCAGTAACTGGTGTAGCCACCATTAGCGTTCACACATTCTTGACAACGTTGGCGCCTGCTGTTAACCAGGTGTTGGAAATAACTTGCCATTCTGCAACTAATTGCTGAGCCAGTTGATGGAGATTGACCGCAGTGTCGTAATGTGATCAAACTCGCCACCCTAGTTCATCCCACACACTCTAAATGGGTGACAAGTTTGGTGAATATGCAGGCCAATTCATGTGCTGAACGTTCTGCTGCTGCAGGAAGTCGGTCACCACCCTGGCACGATGAGGTTTTGCATTGTCGTCTTGGAACCAAGCTCCTAGTCCAATCCGCTGCAGAAGTGGAATTACAAAAGGTTGAACAATCTTGTTGAGATAACGCTGACCAGTCAAATTAATGATGTACAGAGGGATTCTGTGATTCATGGATATGCCCGCCCACACCATTACACTTCCTCCTCCAAATGGTAGATGCTGAACAACGTTAACATCAGCAAATCTTTCTCCTTGACAGTGTTAAGCACGAGCCCGACCATCATTGAACTGGAGCAAGTATCATGACTCATCTGTGAATAATATCTCTGCCCATTGCCCACGGTTCCACTGGATATGACATCTGCACCAATCAAGGTGAGCCCTTCTGTGACGGGCAAGTAGCTGTGGTCGGACTACAGGATGCCGACATCGCAAACCTTGGTCTCGCAGACGATTCCGAATGATCTGTTCAGACACATTGTTGCCTGTAGCAGCTCTGAGTTGATCACAAAGACGATGTGTGGTCACAAAACGCTGTCGCAATGCCATTATCATCAGGTAAATGGTCTTCTCGTGCTGTTGTTGATCATGGTCTTCCAGAACGGGAACGATTCTGAATAGAATTAGTCATCCTGAATCTCTGCCAGTCTACCGATAACGCTTTGGCTTACTTTTAAATGGTGAGCCACAGATCTTTGAGTGTGTCGATCTTTTAGACAACCAATGGCCCTTCCGCTGTCTTGCAAAGTGAGTTGTCATCAAACCATTTTAAAATTTAAAGTGATGATGAAAGGAAAATGCTAATTCCTTTTATTGCTAAAATTGGCATGCATTCAATTACACTCATGCTAAGCACGAGCAAATGGTGCACAAGGTGTCACAATGGGTGTATTGAGGCAGGTTGTCAGTTTTGTCTGACTATGTTTTTGGTTCAAATCCATGAAAAGAAAATATGGGTTAACTTAAAAAGATTCTAAAGATAAGGGCAATGATTGCATGCCCCTTAATAATGTGATGTCTTTAGTCCAAATGACAACACAATGGTTAATATTCTAACCCTATCTGGCCTAAAAAAAACATACTTCCAAAAAATCCCTTTGACCCTTAACTTCTTTTGAGTAGTATATATTATAGGTGTTCAAAAACATTGTTTGGATAATTTGAACTTAATTATATATAATCATATTTACTACTTGATCTTATAAGTAATGTTGCACCACCATTAAAAATTGGACTGGCTATAACTTCATACTTGTTCCAGTTTGTTATTCTCTGCACCACTAAATTTTACTTTTGTTTCAGTGTGGACAAGAAGTTATGACTACTGGCCTGTTGTATATGAATCAGGAGTCGTTACTCAGCAACTTAGCAGGTGAATAATACATGTACTTTAAAGCTGCAATCTGCTGGTAGCTAAACTTTTTCAAATGTCTGTCAGGTTAAATAAAGTTAAAAGTTTTGTTTTGTTTAACGACACAACTAGAGCATGTAGATTTGATCATCATAGGGTATTGGATGTCAAACATTCAGTAATTTTGACATACTAGTATAGTCTTAGATGGGGAAACACACCACATTTTTCTATTAATAGCAAGGGATCTTTTATATAAATGCACCATCTCACAAACAGGATAGCACATACCACAGCCTTTGATATACGAGTCGTGGTGCACTGGCTGGAATGAGAAATATCTCAGTGGGCCCACCAATAGGAAAGGCTAGCTCTGGCAATCTCCAAATAAGCCAGTTGCGAATTTTGAAATCAATTGGTGAATTTTATTTGGAGTTGGCAAAATAATTTTACTACATTTTATTGGAAAATAATAGTTTTTCTGGCATTTTTTAAGTTTAATAGCCAATTTAGTGAAATTTTGTGTTCACCCAGAGCTAGGGGTCGATCTTAGACTGACTGCACATCAGGTGGATGCTTTACCACTGGGCTACAGGTGAATAATGAATCATATTTTAAAGCCCCTGCGCGTGCTGTAACCTCACCATGGTGCAGGGGTGTAACATTCTCTTAGAGAATGGCCAATACAGCACAAATTAAAGTTTAGAATAAAAGTCAGGATCCGTGATCTTTGTATTTGTACCCCTGCGCGTGCTGTAACCTCATCATGGTGCAGGGGTGTAACATTCTCTTTGAGAATGGCCAATACAGCACAAATTGAAATTTTTAATAAAATTCGGTGTCCGTAAATTTTTTCATGCTGGGGTGTCGTTAAACATTCATTCATTCATTCATATTTTAAAGCTGTAATCTAGCTCCAATTTCTTAAATATCTGTATCAAGTTAAATAATCGATAATATAATATGTAGGGCCTTTTTAACAGTTCTGAATATCTGTATCAGTTTAAATAATCGATAATATAATATGTAGGGCCTTTTTAACAGTTCTGATACTTCTGATCACTTCTTCTCTGTTGATCTGTATTAGCGAAAACCATCTTTGTACTTACACAATGATTAACCTTGCAATAATCTTTTAGTACTCATGTCCATTCGACTACCATACACACGTGTTAAAGTGCTGCCGTTAAGTTTGAGCCCATTTGAATGCATGCATACATGTGTATTACTTTAACCAGGGTTTCTGCCGGAGGGTAAAACAGGTATGGCACCATATCCAAATTTTTATTGTTTTAAGTTAACATTTTTACAAAATTAATGACTTATCATTATTGTATGATTTTCTTAAGCCTAACCCTAAATGTAACCCATTTTCTTTGTGGAGGAGGCTCCCCATAGCCCCTGTTGACTGTAATTGCATTCAATAACATAGTGCCATACCCACAAATTTATTTCTGGCAGAAACACTGCTAACATGCTCATATACCACAAAGGTTTTTAGCATGTCTGCCTCAGGATTCGGTGCCGGTCTCTAGGAAGATCCCATTTGAATGATATATACATGTAGCCTACTAGGTGTTACATATGATCTAGGCCTTCCTGCCCCAGAATCCGCCACTGAACCCTAGTGGATAGAGGCACGTAAATACAGTTCCATGTTCATATGATCTAAGGATAGCAGCTACAGTGCTGCTAGGTAGGAACCCACGTCTCTTTCAAATCATGAAATCGTCACTGCTAAGTACATGTATATTTATTTGTTAATTGTTATAGGTGTGATGAAGGTTTATGGTTTAATGGGTCATATGATCAATACATTTGCTAGACTTTCTGGGCCCAAAGGGTCAATCAAAGACCATGGTACATGCTGTTCTGTATGTAGGTAAAGTGTCCTTTGTCATCAGAAGTAGCCAGTGTGGTGAAAATATGTTGTTTTTTCTTCTTCTAATTCTCAGAAGTAAATTTCAGCATGTTTCACATATGAACCTGACACAAAAAAGACATACCCTAGTTTTTAAACACTAAGGCATATTTTTGACTATTGTAGCCATTTTTGATAACTGAAATCATACTTTGCTTAGATTTTATTGTTTAGATTATCAATTTCCGTACATTCTAATTGTTTTTGGTCATCCCAATGTTTTAATATCATAAAATGCATTTCTCATATTTTTAAAAACACACATGCTTCTGAGAAGTAAAAGTTATGGGATTGAGTATTACTATTAGTCTATTTTTAGAGGGTATTTCACTATTTTAAAGTCACAGACTCATGTTTTACTCAATTGTAATTTATCCAAATGTTACAGGTTTGTAGAGTAACTAAACTTATTGATAATGTTCACAGGTTGAAGCTAAGATCTGTCCCTTTAAACAGTGTGTTGACATGAATAATAAACTTTCCGTTACATCAGTTTATTACAGTATTTTTATTATAAACATATATATTTTCTTTTAGTGTGTGTTTGTTTGGTGTAACCTTTGTGTACATGAACGAAAAGAAACTGTCAGCTCAGCTCCTCTTCATGGTTTCCAGCATTTTGACTCTGATTGGCTATGTCCTAAATGATGTTGTTGATGGCTGGGAAAGTAGACAGTTGTCTAAGCGGACACGTAAGCATCATGTTTTAAAATAATTTGTTTTATTTACAGAATCTGTCTAAAATATTTAATATAGTTGTATTAATATGACTGTATGTAGATGAATATTCCTTCAGTGTTTTTAAAAAGATAAAATAATCCAGAATAAAATTTAGTAACGAGTGAAATGTGACAGGAAAAAATGTCATGTTGTCTCAATTAACATCATGATCAAATATAATTAATCTATAAAATTGTGTTTAATAACATTTTATTTTTATATCATGACAAATATTCAACTAACTAATGTTTATAAAATAATGTCCACACTCTTTTAACATTATGGCCAGAAACAAAAGTAAATATCATGTTTTGTTCATGTCTTAATGTACATAACAAACTATAATATCATCTAGTATGTTACAAATCATGTTTTTCCTATATTTTATGTTATAAATACATTACAAACCTTGTAGTTACTATAAATTTCTTTTTACTATGATATGTTTCTTGTTATTTTGTGATTTAATTTATTTTCTGAAAATCACTCTTTTTTGTTTTGTTTTAGGAGTAGATGATTTGAAAACCGCCATTTTATTCACTGGGTTCAGCTTTGGATTATCTCCCCTGCTTGTTTCCCTCACAGAAACGATCAGCACAGATACAATATATGCCATGACGACTGTGATGCTTTTGGCGAACCTCTTGTTTCATGATTACAGAGCTAGTGAAGCCATGTAAGTACATATAGGTTTGACATATACACATACCAGAACAATTATTGACCAACATTTAAAGGGACATTCCTGAGTTTGTTTGATGTTATCCATTTACAAAACATTTCTTCGATTAAACTTACATATTAAACATCTTTTCTTGTTTAGCATATTAGTGACTGTATATTAAACATATTTCTGATCGTTCTAATATTTGTACTAGGTTATATTTCCTAAAATATAAAAAATTTACGTACAAAATTATTTGAAGTTGAAATCCAGTTTGAGATTCTTACAAATATTATGACGACCAGCAACACATTGAATATACAGACACTGATATTCTAAACAAGAAAATATATTTAATATGTAAGTTTAATCCTTGAAATATTGTATGAGTTTGGAAACATTTTACAGTGCAAAAAACTCAGGAATGTCCCTTTAAGATTTTCAATACTAATGATGTGAAATTGTCCTTTGTTATTGGTAACCGACCTTGGTGGCGTCGTAGTTAAGCCATCGGTCTACAGGCTGGTAGGTACTGGGTTCGTATCCCAGTTGAGACATGAGATTTTTAATCCAAATACTGACTCCAAACCCCGAGTAAGTGCTCCGCAAGGCTCAATGGGTAGGTGTAAACAACTTGCACCGACCAGTAATCCATAACTGGTTCAACAAAGGCTATGGTTTGTGCTATCCTGCCTGTGGGAAGTGTAAATAGAAGATTACTTGCTGCTAATTGAAAAGAGCAGCCCATGAAGTGGCAACTGCGGGTTTCCTCTCAAAATCTGTGTGGTCCTTAACCATATATCTGATGCCATATAACCGTAAATAAAATGTGTTGAGTGCATTGTTAACTAAAGCATTTCTTTCTTTCTTTCTTTGTTATTGGTAGGAAAAGATTGTAGATGTTATCTCCCACTGGGATGTACCACATTATATGATCAGGCTAGCTCTGCCATTTGCCAAATTAGCCAATTACGAATTTCAGGAACAATTGGCGAATTTTATTTTAATTTGGCAAAAACATTTGAAGTAGTAATTGGAATTTTGTAGGAAAATAACTGGGTTTTGCATTTTTTTAAAGATAATTTGGAAAAATGTTTTGCTCACCCAGATCTAGCCCTGATCCATAATGGATATCAGTAGTAAAGAGCATTTCAGTGTAGTTATTGTAAAATGCCACAACATATCTCAACAAATTCTTTACCACCTATTGTTTTAAAACAGTGTACCCATTATATAATGTTTTTAATATTTAAAATCAGTATTTAAAAAGGAATTTAAATATAAAACAATACCTATTACTTTTATAGGAGTAAAAACCTGATACGTGTAAGTATTTGTGTAAGGAAACAAATGAACAATACAAAATGGAAATAGTATAAAACGTAAAGCACTCAATTCATACAGGTCTGCATGTATTTTATAATTTTATACCTTTCATTAGATGGAACTGTGATTGAATCTTGTTGCCAACAACAAATCTTAATAAGTAATTCTCAAATTAATGTAGGTTTTACTTAATGATCAAGGTTGTTTTCAGGGTTTCTGGTGCCCTATCACTGAATGCAGCCACGTTTGCCTCTGTGTGCCTTGCCTCTCGTCTCAACACAACGTGGCATGCCTTTGCCACGGTCACTTTCTCCTTTGAACTGTTTGCACTCTGGCCTGTATTACGACACAAACTAAAGGTACAGTCATACGCTTTCAGATGTCTTCATAGTAGTTTTACTTCTTTGTGAGTGATTCTTGTATTATCTAAATTGACCTGTCAGGCTTATGTGAATAAATTAAAATTTAATAAAATTTAATTCAGGTGGAACACATAAAACATAAATATATGTGCAAGTCGATACAGTTTTGTGTATAATCTTTGAGAAATGTAACCAAGAAAGGAAGGAATGTTTTATTAGTCCCCTACCGGTCCAACCGGAGGAGATTATAGGTTTCATCTCAATCATTCTGTTTGTCTGTCTGTCCCACATACTTTTCCGGATGTTTTTTTTCAGAAGGTCTTGAGATTTTGTGTATAGCTTTCTGTTATACTGATACAGATTAAGTTTGACTTTCATGGTGATTTACCCATTTTTTACAACAGTTATGGCCCTTGAACTTAGGAGATATGTTTTTTCTTTTCTTGATATACTGAGCTGACATTTTGTGTATAACTGTTGTATTAAATTTGACTTTCGTGGCAATTTACCTTGAAGTTAGGAGATATGAAAATTAGTTTTCCAGACTTTGTTTTAGAAGGCCTTGAGATACTGGGATCAAATTATATGTATAGTTCTAACATATACTGTTAGAGAAAGTTTGACTTTCATGGTAATCATAGCTCTTAAACATAGATAGAGGACATGTATTGCTAAAGCAGTACTCAGAATGATTCACTAAAAATATATTATTATGGTTATTTGGTGTCAGACAAAGGGTTAAGGACCACACAGATAATGAGAGAAGAAATCCGCTGCCATCATGCAAATTGCAATGTGTTACTCTTTCCGATTTTTACAGCAAGGGATCTTTTATATGCAGCATACCTGAGACATGATAGTACATGCCTTGGCCTTTATTTTACCAGTTGTGGAGCACTAGCTGGAATGAGACATAGCCCAGTGGGCCCACTGACCAATTGTGGAGCACTAGCTGGAATGAGACATAGCCCAATGGGCCCACTGACCGCACATCAGCCTAGTACTTTACCACTGGGCCTGTGTCCCACCCAGAAATGGAACTAAACATAATATAAAACATTGACACTACTGGATATGACTACGGTAATTGGTAGAGCATTTGTTTGGGTTGCGATTAGGTAGAGAATTGATTATTCAGTAGACCCATTTGATCTTTTTCATTCATTGTATGGCAAAAGTCACAGTATGCAGGACTGACACTGGAAATGTTTTGGTTTAGCCAATTTTGAGAAATGTAGAGCATTTCCTTGATATTTATTAAAATGTGGTTAACTTGAGGAATATTTTATTAGCCAAAAACTAAATTTTGTAGCCATTTTGTATAAAAATTAGCAGTTGATTAATTTGGCAATATACAGGGTGAACCCTGAGTATTCCCTATCCAGTTTTGTTGACATGTAAATGTTGCTGTTGCTGCTAATCAGTAAAGTTAGCATAGTGGCACAGATTTTTGTTTCTAATGCTCTAAATTAAGTATCTCAACCACTGTATATGTTAAATGCATAATCAGTCATGGATCCAGGGTTAGGTACCCAGCGATGTGCACCCCCTCTTTGACAAACCTCTGTATCCGCACCTGATAATTGCCATTGATTAAACAAGCATTCTTACATACTGTAACTGTTATCAAAGGCGAGATAAATAGAGGATTCGTCACGAGTATTTTTTAATATGGAAAATATCAACTGAGTCTATGTTAATCGGTATTTGTCAAGGCTCTGCCGAGACAAATACCGATTAACTAGACGAGGTTGAGACTTTCCATATTAAAAAATACGAGTAGCGAATTCTATTTATCCTATAACACTTCAAACATAACAATTTAATTAAAGTTTTAGTAAATCACAATACTAAAGTCGCCACCTTCGATGATATGATGTCATCACGATTAGCACATATTAGTTTGACGTCACACATTTTAAATAAATCTTTAAAAACGTTACGCTCAAATACACGGGTCTTAATGGCTAGTAAGCAAATAACCCATCCATGACAACACATTACCTCGAGACCTTTTAAATTTGCATACCATTATTAACCGGGTTAATAAAGTAAATTATCACATGAGTTTATGACATGGATATGATGGGTAAGTTATAGGATAAAACTAATATGATATAAAGATAATTTTATGTAACAAGTTATTTTATTTCATGTTAAATTATTAGTTGTACTTTATTACACTGCACCATTGGGCTATTTCTCATTCCAACCAGTGCACCATGACTGGTATATCAAAGGCTGTGGTATGTGCTATCTTGTCTGTGGGATTGGTTTCCTTTCTAAAACTACATAATACTATATGTCAGAATTACCAAATATCCAATAGCCAATGATTAATATATCAATGTTCTCTAGTGGTTCAAAACAAATTTTATTATGCTACATGCTTGTAGGTGTATACATCTGTTTTATTTTGTTTAATACTAGTATGTTGATTCTACTTATGTAGACACACTACCCAAGGAGCCAGCCGTTAATGACAGGGATACTAGGATTAGCTGGTGTGATTGCACTGTTGACAGTGAGCATTTCTGGAGCGGTGATGTTTGCCATTCTCAACCTCTTCATCACGTTTATCTGCCCATACTGGCTCACCAGGCTTCAACTGTATAAAAAGTAAGACAAAAAAACAAATGTTTCTTCTTTATTAGTTCACTTCTGGTCCATCCAGAGGAGGCTGTAGGTTTTGTATCCATCCATCTGTCAGTCTGTCCATCTGTTTGTCTATCCATCTGTTGGTCTGTCCATCTGTTTGTCTATCCATCTGTCGGTCTGTCCATCTGTTTGTCTATCCATCTGTCGGTCTGTCCATCTGTTTGTCTATCCATCTGTCGGTCTGTCCATCTGTTTGTCTATCCATCTGTTTGTCTATCCATCTGTCTGTCTATCCATCTGACTGTCTGTCTATCCATCTGTCTCTCTATCCATCTATCTGCAGAGTATGACAAATATTTTGAAAAGTCACTAGCCCACCAAGATGAAGCACTAGCCCAAATTCCTGATCAATTATAACTGGATTTTTATTTAATGTTTTAACATTACACATTTACGAGTGTAACAGTAAAATAAAACAAACACTTAAATCATGTTGTAACTTTCAGTTTTATGTTTTGTACTTTTTTTTTTTTTTTTTTTTTTTTTTTTTTTTTTTTTTTTTTTTTTTTTTTTTTTTTTTTTTTTTTTTTTTAGCAAACCCACTTTCAAAATAATTAAATTTAAATGAGTGTACGACAATAAAAAGCCACTATCAAAATAATTAAATTTAAATGAGGGTACAACAGTGTGACACACGGTAATAGATGGTTCAGTGTATTCGGTACTGGGTTACCGTTATACATTTAGGGCCCTACTATTTCTGTATTTCTGTCGAGAGGAACGGTGATGCCAAGTGCTCAAATACAGAGCATCATCCCAGGTCATGCCGATATCAAAAGAATATAACGGTGACATCTAATCTGTTGTTAATTGATGAACAAAAAAGGTACCATCTTGCATTGGCTGCTGTGACGCATTATTCAGACCGCTACACCGTCTGAGTACACGTACACAAGCCGAGTTCGGTTATCATTAAAGTACATTGTTTTCCTGATTGCCAATAACCACATGTCAACGAAGTGTTAAATTAGAAAACAATAGGTAAATAAAACAAACACTGAAATTCAAAGCATGACTGGGGTTTACTTGATTGAGATTAACCTGTCGTCGCGATTGGTGATTTCCAAGTTTTAGCCTAAAACATAACATGTGCGAGTTAACTACTACGTGACGTGTCCAACCAATCAAAACACGCATATCATTAGACTTATTTCCTGTGCCAGAAACTTCGAAAGGGAAAAGTAAACAATGCATGTTGTAACTGGCGATGTAGAGATAGCATGTTACTGCAGTTTGCAGACCTAGTTCGCAATCGAATCTATTAATTGAAATTTCAGCCGAGATAAAAAAACAACAACAACCCCACACGATAGAGCGATGAGGGGTGGAAACCACTAGCCTGCAGGCTAGTGGTTTTGCGTTTCTCACTAGCCTGAACTTAAAAACCACTAGCCATGGGCGTCGAGCTAGCGGATTTGTCGAACTCTGCTATCTGTCTGTCTATCCATCTGTATATCCATCTGTATATCTATCCATCTGTCTGTCTATCCATCTGTCTGTCTATCCATGTCTGTCTATCCATCTGTCTGTCTGTCCATCTGTCTGTCTATCCATCTATCTATCCATCTGTCTGTCTATCCATCTGTCTGTCTATCCATCTGTCTGTCTATCCATGTCTGTCTATCCATCTGTCTGTCTGTCCATCTGTCTGTCCATCTATCCATCTATCTATCCATCCATCTGTCTATCTGTCCATCTATCCATCTGTCTGTCTATCCATCTGTCTATCTATCCATCTGTCTATCTGTCCATCTGTCTATCTGTCTATCTATCCATCCATCCATCTATTTATCTATCTATCCATCTGTCTATCTGTCTATCTATCCATCTGTCTATCCATCTCTCTGTCTATCCATCTGTCTATCTATCTATCTATCCATCCATCCATCCATCCATCTATTTATCTATCTATCCATCTGTCTGTCCATCTGTCTGTGTATCTATCCATCTGTCTATATATCCATCTGTCTGTCTATCCATCTGTCTATCTATCCATCTGTCCATCTGTCTATCTATCCATCTGTCTGTCCATCTGTCTATCTATCCATCTGTCTATCCATCTGTCTGTCTATCTATCTATCTATCTATATATATATCTATCTATCTATCTATCTATCTATCTATCTATCTATCTATCTATCTATCTATCTATCTATCTATCTATCTATCTATCTATCTGTCTGTCTATCCATCTGTCTTATCTGTCCATCTGTCTATCTGTCCATCTGTCTATCTGTCCATCTGTCTGTCTATCCATCTGTCTGTCTATATATCCATATGTTTGTCCATCTGTCTGTCTATCCATCTGTCTATCTATCCATCTGTCTATCTATCCATCTGTCTATCTGTCCATCTGTCTATCCATCTGTCTGTCTATCCATCTGTCTGTCTATCCATCTGTCTGTATATCTATCCATCTGTCTGTCTATCTGTCCACCTGTCTGTCCATCTGTCTATCTATCCATCTGTCTGTGTATCTATCCATCTGTCTAGCTATCCATCTGTCTGTCTGTCAATCTGTCTGTCTATCAATCTATCTATCTATCCATCTGTCTTATCTATCCATCTGTCTATCTGTCCATCTGTCTATCTGTCCATCTGTCTGTCTATCCATCTGTCTGTCTATCTGTGTCTATCTATCCATCTGTCTGTCTATCCCTCTGTCTGTCTATCCATCTGTCTGTCCATCCATCTGTCTGTCTATCCATCTGTCTGTCTGTCTATCCATCTGTGTCTCTATCCATCTATCTGTCCATCTGTCTGTCTATTCATCTGTATATATATCCATCTGTCTGTCTATCCATCCATATGTCTATCCATCTGTCTGTCTATCCATCTGTCTATCTGTCTATCTATCCATCCATGAAAACCACTAACCACGGGCGTCGGGCTAGCGGATTTGTCGAACTCTGCTATCTGTCTGTCTATCCATCTGTATATCTATCCATCTGTCTGTCTATCCATCTGTCTGTCTATCCATCTGTCTATCTATCCATGTCTGTTTATCCATCTGTCTGTCAGTCCATTTGTCTGTCTGTCCATCTGTCTATCCATCTGTCTGTCTATCTATCCATCTGTCTATCTATCCATCCATCTGTCTATCTGTCCATCTGTCTGTCTATCTATCCATCTATCTGTCTATCTATCCATCTGTCTATCCATCTGTCTATCCATCTGTCTATCTATCCATCCATCCATCTATTTATCTATCTATCCATCTGTCTGTCCATCTGTCTATCTATCCATCTGTCTGTGTATCTATCCATCTGTCTATATATCCGTCTATCTATCTATCTATCTATCTATCTATCTATCTATCTATCTATATATATATCTATCTATCCATCTGTCTTATCTGTCCATCTGTCTATCTTTCCATCTGTCTGTCTATCCATCTGTCTGTCTATATATCCATCTCTCTGTCCATCTGTCTGTCAATCCATCTGTCTATGTGTCCATCTGTCTATTTGTCTATCTGTCCATCTGTCTATCTGTCTGTCTATCCATCTGTCTGTCCATCTGTTTGTCAATCCATCTGTCTATATGTCCATCTGTGTATCTGTTCATCTGTCT
Organism: Dracogyra subfuscus; assembly: GCA_016106625.1. Taxonomy (NCBI): domain Eukaryota; kingdom Metazoa; phylum Mollusca; class Gastropoda; order Neomphalida; family Peltospiridae; genus Dracogyra; species Dracogyra subfuscus. The sequence goes on from JAECMU010066523.1 coordinate 15,822, forward strand.
ATCTGTCCATCTGTCCATCTGTCTATCTATCTGTCTGTCTATCTATCCATATGTCTGTCTATCTATCCATCTGTCTGTCCATCTGTCTATCTATCCATCTGTCTGTCTGTCCATCTGTCTGTGTATCTATTCATCTGTCTATCTATCCATCTGTCTGTCCATCTGTCTATCTATCCATCTGTCTGTCTGTCCATCTGTCTGTGTATCTATCCATCTGTCTATCTATCTGTCTATCTATCTATCCATCTGTCTGTCCATCTGTCTATCTATCCATCTGTCTATCTATCTGTCTATCCATCTGTCTGTCTGTCCATCTGTCTGTGTATCTATCCATCTGTCTATCTATCCATCTGTCTGTCTATCTATCCATCTGTCTGTCTATCTATCCATCTGTCTGTCCATCTGTCTATCTATCCATCTGTCTGTCTGTCCATCTGTCTGTGTATCTATCCATCTGTCTGTCTATCCATCTGTCTATCTATCCATCTGTCTGTCTGTCTATCTATCTATCTATCTATCTATCTATCTATCCATCTGTCTATCTGTCTATCTATCTATCCATCTGTCTGTCCATCTATCTATCGATCTATCGATCTATCTATCTATCTATCTATCCATCTGTCTTATCTATCCATCTGTCTATCTGTCCATCTGTCCATCTGTCTGTCTATCCATCTGTCTGTCTATCTGTGTCTATCTATCCATGTCTGTCTATCCCTATGTCTGTCTATCCATCTGTCTGTCTATCCATCTGTCTGTCTATCCATCTGTCTATCCATCTGTCTCTCTATCCATCTATCTGTCCATCTGTCTGTCTATCCATATGTCTGTCTATCCCTCTGTCTGTATATCCATCTGTCTGTCCATCCATCTGTCTGTCTATCCATCTGTCTGTCTATCCATCTGTCTGTCTGTCTGTCTAT
>JAECMU010066524.1:0-12439 GCA_016106625.1 Dracogyra subfuscus
CATGATCACTGCGATTATCGCAGCTTGGCAAAGTATCAGACTGAAGTTAGTAATGTCGAAAGTGTTCCATGGTAGTTTGGACTGTTTCAGCACAGTTAAAGCAACATTCAACATAATAGCGTCAACGCATTAGCATGAACAGAAGCTGCCCGTCGAAGCAGATTCCAGTAGACGAGAATAAGAAAATCATTACGAAAATTGCCTGAATAAAAATGAGATACGTAGCCAGCAATCCCTGATGTGCTTTAATGATAAAGATGTATCCACATATGCTGACTCGATCATACCGCCATTTGCTTACAAATAAGAAAAAAGGTCTATCTGAACCCATTTCGAAAATGTTAATATATCTTTTGAACAAGTTTCAGCCAAGAGAAGAACCTCCACAATAAATATTTTCTATCTATCCATCCATCCATCCATCGATCCATACATCGATCTGTCATATCTATCCGTCACATTCGTCCATTATGTATACATCACTTCTAAGTCCATCGATCACATCCGTCGATCGAATCCATCCATCACATCTATCATCACATCCACCCATCACATCTATTCATCAAATCAATCCATCACAATGTCTATCCATCAGATGCATCCATCACATATACTGGTATCACCATATCCACCCATCACACTGACCACGACTATGCATCCATCGAACACATATATCCATTGACCACATCCATCTATCACATTCATTGACCACATCCATCCATCACATCCATCGACCACATCTATCTATCACATCCATCGACCACATCTATCCATCACATATATCCATCATTTCCATCGACCACATCTATCCATCGACCACATCCATCCATCAGATCCATTGACCACATCTATCATCACATCCACCCATCACATCTATTCATCAAATCAATCCATCACAATGTCTATCCATCAGATGCATCCATCGCATATACTGGTATCACCACATCCACCAATCACACGGACAACGTCTATGCATCCATCGAACACATCCATCCATAACATCCATCGACCACATCCATCTATCACATCCATCGACCACATCCATCTATCACATCCATCGACCACATCCATCTATCACATCCATCGACCACATCTATCCATCGAATCCATCCATCCAGCACATCCATCGACCACATCCATCTATCACATCCATCGACCACATCCATCCAGCACATCCATCGACCACATCCATCCAGCACATCCATCGACCACATCCATTTATCACATCCATCGACCACATCCATTTATTACATCCATCGACCACATCCATTTATCACATCCATCGACCACATCCATCCATCACATATATCCATCATTTCCATCGACCACATCTATCCATCATTTCCATCGACCACATCTATCCATCGACCACATCCATCCATCACATCTATCAATCTATTTACCAAATCTATCACTCATCGTGTATAATGTAAGATGTCACATTTTGGTTTGTATTCTCGAAATATTTGCTAAAACATAAATTCTGATTTCCACTCTATCTAGGTTTCCATACTTTTTATGCAAAATATGTGTTCGTGTAATATGAATTTTCATATTTTATAGGGGATAATTTAAACCTATTACACCGGGGTGGCGGTAAACTGGTCGTTGTTTGTTTATTTTCTACGTGTCTTTACATAAGTGGAGCTGGCCTGTAATACATTTCGTGGATCCGTCCCGGGGTGGCAGTGAACTGGTTGTTGTTTGTTTATTTTCTACGTCTCTTTACACAGGTGGAGCTGCCCGGCAATATATTTCGTGGATCCGTCCCGGGGTGGCAGTGAACTGGTTATTGTTTGTTTATTTTCCACGTTTCTTTACACAGGTGGAGCTGGCTTGCATTTAACTGTGGAAGTACTTTCGGAATATCAGGAGGGAAATGGCAACTGGCAGCTAAGTACGTGTTATAACCAATATGGGTAGTATAACTTTGATGATGGAAGTGTATGTTTTGTTCTGGGCTTATTTTGTAGTTTTTTTTTGTTAGGTTTTGGGTTGGGATGTTTATTACGGGTGGGTGCGTTAACATTATTCAACCATCCGACAGTGGTTGTATCTAATTATCGATATGGAACCGATTCCACGAAATAATTCCAGTTAATTGTAGTGACTTAATGTGAGTTTTACAACTGGCACCGTAAACTTTACAGCCGTTCTACAAAGCAACCGTACGGTAGTCTTAAGTGCCCTTTTAATTATGAAAATTTTCTTTGTGAAGAAGGGCGAATTAAATAAATAATAAATTGGCGTATACTAGGTGGTTACAAGTGACTGTTAACTATGCTTGAAGTAACTACACGAAGTGGTCACACTAAGACTAGAATCAAGTCGTAAGAGCTCTTCGGCTAGCAACTCCCAACCAGTGCACCACGACTGGTATACAAAAGGCTGTGGTATGTGCTATCGTATCTATGGAATGGTGCATATAAAAGATTTCATGCTGCTCAACGAAAAGAGTAGCCCATGATGTGGCGACAGCGGATTTCCTTTCTCGATAACTGAGTCGTCGTTAACCATATGTCCGACGTCATATAACCGGAAATAAAATGTGTTGAGTGCGTCGTTATATAAAACAGTCCCTTCCTTCAGACTAGCAACTGGACAGTCGAGGAAATCGTGATATCAGAAAGTTGGGCAACTTTCTACTGACAGTTGGTAGTCTGACACAAGCGTTACTTTGAAATTTGCTACCACTGTACCAGAATCTGCATATCAAGTACATCAATACAATGACGCATTCTCTGTCCAGGGAGACATCGTTTACCTTTTCATCTAGTGAATTACCAATTAAAATAGGATATTTAATCCGTGCATCTGTAACGTGACCGAATCCAATTATCTTTGCAATAATGTCGCACAATTGTTTTGTCTGCACGATCAGTGAAGCCTTTTATTTAATTTTGTTTAACATCGCCTCGAACATTTACTGCGTTAAAAGTTAAAGTTGCGTTTTGTTTAAAGACACCGCTAGAGCACATTGATTTATTAATCATCAACTATTAGATGTCAAACATCTGGTAAGTTTGTCATACATATCTTAGAATAGAAACCAGATAAAACAAATCCATCACCGTCAAGATTTTTTGTTTAAGCACCATCCAATAGACAGGGTAGTACATACCAAGGCTAATGGGAAATCTTGTCCTGGATGCCCATGACAGGCGTGCGCTACAACAACTTGTTCTGAACGTGCAAGTAAAACCCTATGACCTGACCTGAACTGACCTGACCTGACCTGAACTGACCTGACCTGACCTGACCTGTCAATGGAAAAATGTAGTCTTCAGAAGAAATGGAATCCTCTGTCAGAATTGTGTAACATCCAATAGCCGATGATCAATAATGGAATGTGCTCCAGTGTGTCGTTAAAATGATTTAAAAAAAAAATTAATTTGCTATCACTGTACCTGCCTTTAAGTTTTGTACATTCTCACAATCAATGTGTATGCCTGTAACATGATAAAATCTAATTATGTCTGACATTCTATGACATTCTATCGGGTCGTTTCATAGGAACATCAAATTTACCATTTATCAAGCCATTAATGTTCCACCTGTGTAGATCAAAGTGCACCGATCCATAAAGAGCCCAGCATTGTATTAACCAGGACTGTATATTGCCATTTCGTTGGCAGTTTCTGGCTGAAGAAAGGCAAAACTGACCTTTACCCCATAGCGCACCTTGCGAGGTATGCGGCAGGAGACTGGACACACACACGCATATACACGCACATACCTACATACATACATACACACACGTACATACATACACGCAGGCACACACATACACAAATACACACACACACACACACACACACACACACACACACACACACACACACGAGACTGCTTTTAGGTTGTAAGTGTGTTGCTCTTTCATTATTTCATGTTTCTCTTTGTTTGGGGGGTTGCTTTTTTTAGTTATGTTTTCCCCATCCCGACCAGTTCCACGTGATTAGTAATCGAAAACCGTGGTATATGCTGTTCTGTCTGTGGGGAAAGTGCATATAAAAGATCCTTTGCTACTAATGGAAACATGTTGATGGTTTCCTCGTGTCAGCATTACCAAATATTTGACATCTAATAGCCAATAACCAGTTAATAAATATGTACTCTATACTAGTGCTAAACTGTATTATAAGTATCAGACAACTAGTATTTATATTCAGCGATGATGATGGCATTAGATTTATACAAATTCACACCAAATCAGAGGTTTACTATGAGCGTTTCATCTCAGAACAAAATAATAGTTTTCGGGTTGTGGAATTCCTGCAAAATCCGAAGTCCTTTTCTTTTAAATGCAGTGTACAGGTAGTCTACATTTTAGTCATTATATTTCCAGATCAGCCGTGACAACGTTGACAGCATCAATGTTTGGAGGTGTTGTTGGCACGCTGGGCAGGTAAGCATGACAGTGGAAGCAAGTCGAGATTTATTAAGATATGCTTAATGTTTAAATCTGCTTGCTCGAATCCCGTTCGCGCTCAAGATAGTGTTCGACCCATCGAGTAGTTCGACGTAACAATTTAGTTAACACCGTGCAAGTGTAACTCAGGACTTCGTTTTTTAGTTCATGGTTGCGGTGTATTCAATCCTTCCGTGTTTGACCCAACGAGATTCTATTATCTATCTGCGCAACGTGTTATAGCACAACTTTATACATTGTATTTACTAAGAGGGACATTCCTGAGTTTGCTGCATTGTAAAATGTTTCCGACTAATAAAATATGTCTACGATTAAATTTACATATTAAATATATTTCCATGTTTAGAATATCAATATCTGTATATTCAATGTATTTCTGGTCGTCTTAATATTTGTACGAAGCCCAAACTGAATTTTATCTTCAAATAATTTCGTACGTACGAAAAAAAGATATCTTAGGAAATACAATTAAATATAACTTGGTATAAATATTAGAACGATCCAAAACACGTTTAATATACAGCCACTAGTATTGTATGCAGAAAAATATATTTTATATGTAATTACAATCGTTATCATCTTAAAAATTGCAGGAAGCTCGGGAATGTCCCTTTAATTATAAAATTATTACATACTGCTACAACCGTTGTGTTTGAATATTTATTAAAGGGACATTCAAGAGTTTGCTGTCACTGTAAGATGTTTCCGACTAATAAAATACTTCCAGGACTAAAGTTACATAATAGATATATTTTCTTGTTTAGAATATCAGTGTCTGTGTATTCAATGTGTTTCTGGTCGTCTTAATATTTATAAGAAACCCCAGCTGGATTTTGTCTTCAAATAATTTCGTACGTACGAAATTATTTATTTTTAGGAAATAAAATGAAATTTAACCTAGTACAAATATTAGAACGATCAGAAACACGTTTAATGTACAGCCACTAATATTTTATGCAGAAAAATATTTGATATGTAATTACAGTCGTCAAATTGTCTAGGTTAGTCGATAACATCTTAAAAATTGCAGAAAACTCGGGAATGTCCCTTTAGTGCATTACTATTTATTGATGTCATGCAGAGTATTTGGAGGATTTGGGTGACTGTATAACTGGTTGTTGTATTTCAGTTTATAGGGAAGTCTCTAAATTATTTGTATTACTGTACACGTGTTTGCAACAGTAAATTGTATACAATATGATAGTGTGTACAATCGTTTGGGCTTCTTTCTTCACAAAGTAAACAAAACAAAAGTCTATAAACCATCTTACATTGTAAACTCTATTCATGGATATCTTTCTTTCCAGTGTGTTGGTTTTAAAATAATTGCATAAGCCATGCAACGTTGTAAACTCTGTTCTTGAATATCTTTCTTTCCAATGTGTTGGTTTTAAAACAGCTGCATAAGCCATGCTACGTTGTACATTCTGTTCTTGGATTTATTTATGTTATAATATATTGGTAAAACAATTGCATAAATGATTCCATTTTGGATATTATTTTCTTTTCAGCTTAGTGGTAAACAAGAAAATCTATAAACCGTCCTACATTGTAAACGCTATTCTTGGGTCTTTGGTTGCAATAACAGGTATTATTATGTAACATCTAGTGAAATATCTTAAAATATCAGTGAAATAAAAGTGTTATCAGTCACTCAGTGACGATAACACATTTTAGAGGGGAAAATTCACTATTTCACTCTAAAATGTGTTATCGTCACTGTAAAAAGTGTTATCTTCACTGTAAGAAAGCCGGAACTATTTTGCTGCTGGCATTTTAAAACTAGAGGTAAATTGTCAAAAGTGATATAATGAATAGCAAATTTCATGTTTTTTTGTCAAGTAAGGTTTGCAATCATATCTCACGAATAGCGCTTGCGCGAAAAGTGTGATATGATTGCAAACTTCATGAAATATCCTCTATTTAATTTAATTTTTATTTCTGTTTTTATAAGATACTACCATCTAAACAAAAGCAGACTTAATTTAATTTCATTTCATCTATTTTTGTGCTTATATCCAATTAAGGTTCAGGCACGCTGTCCTGGGCACACACCTCGGCTATCTGGGTTGTCTGTCCAGGACAGTCAGTTAGTCGTCAGTGAGAGAGAAGTCTGTGTGGTAGTCTTAATCATTAAAATTCGCTTTGGGTGGAAGCCTTAACTACGACAATTGCCGCTCACAGGGCTTTATAATATTGTATACTAATCAAGAAATGTAGCTAGTTTATTTTGAATAATGTGTCACAATTGTCATAATGAAGAAATGTAACTTGTTTATTCTGAATAATATGTCACAATTGTAATAATGACGAAATGTAATTAGTTAATTTTGAATAATATGTTACCGTTGTCATAATGAAAAAATGCAACTAGTTTATTCCGAATAATATGTCACAGTTGTAATAATGAAGAAATGTAACTTGTTTATTCTGCATAATGTGTTACAATTGCCATAACGAATAAATGTAACTAGTTTATTCTGAATAATATGTTACAGTTGTAATAATGAAGAAATGTAATTAATGTATTCTGAATAATATGTCATAATTGAAATAATGAAGAAATGTAACTAGTTTCTTCTGAATTATATGTCACAATTGCCATAACGAAGAAATGTAACTCGTTTATTTTGAATAATGTGTTACAGTTGTAATAATGAAGAAATGTAACTTCTTTATTCTGAATAATGTGTTACAATTGCCATAACGAAGAAATGTAACTAGTTTATTCTGAATAATATGTTACAGTTGTAATACTGAAGAAATGTAGTTAGTTTATTCTGAATAATATGTCACAATTGAAACAATGAAGAAATGTAGCTAGTTTCTTCTGAATTATATGTCACAGTTACCACTGATATTTGACATCCAACAGTCGATGGTCGATTAATCAAATGTTCTATAGTGCTTTTGTTTGTGTTTGTATGTTTGTTTGACGACACCACTAGAAACACATTGATTAATTAATCGTCGACTGTTGGATGTCAGACATTTGGTAATTCTAACACGTGGTCATCAGAGGAAACCCGCTACATTTGTTTCTAATGCAGCGAGAGATCTTTTATATGCACTTTCCCAGAGACAGGATAGGTCCTATAGTGGTGTTTCGAACTGCTTTGAAAGGTGGTATAGTGATGTCTTTAACTATACTTCACAGCTAGCTGTGCTGTGGTCCGGTCTTGGGAGGCAGCTTTAATCGGCACAGTGGGCGCTTTTGTTTCCCTATCCGCCTCCGCGTTGATGCTGTACTGTAAGATCGACGATCCCGTCGATGCCGTCGCAGTGCACGGTGCTTCCGGTATATGGGTAAGTGACATGACACGTTTTTGGGTTTGGATTTGGGTGAGTGGGACTAGTGGGTGAATGGATGGATGACATGACACGCTTGTGGGTTTGGATTTGGGTGAGTGGGTGGCACTAGTGGATGGATGGATGGATGGATGGATGGATGTCAGGATAGATGGATTGAATGATGGGTGGATGGAGGGATGGATCGGTGTATGGAGGGATGGATGGATGGGTGGATGGATGTAAGGATAGATATATGGATGGATGGATGAATGAAAGGATGGTTGGATAGAAGGATGGATGAATGAATCGATAGATGAATGGAGGGAGGTTGTGACTAAGCCCAGTTGTGAAACGTTTGCTTGATGCGCGATCGGTCTGGGATCGGTCCTCGCTAGTGGGCCAATTTGGCTAGTTCTCGCTCCAGTCAGTGCACCACGACTGGTATATCAAAGGCCGTGGTATGTGTTATCCCGTCAATGGGATGGTGCATATAAAAGATATCTTACTGCTAATCGAAAAAAGAATAGCCCATGAAGTGGCGACAGTGGGCTTCCTCTCTCAATATCTGTGTGATCCTTAACCATATGTCCTACGCCATATAACCGTAAATAAAATGTGCTGAGTGCGTCGTACAATAAAACATTTCCTTCCCTCGTTCGATGGATGGATGGGTGAATGTATGGATGGATGGATGGATGGATGAATTGATTTAAGGATATATATAAGGATAGATCGATTAACGGATGGGGAATGGAGTGGGGATTGATGGATGGATGGATGGATCGATCGATCGATCGATCCGATGGATGGATGGATGGATTGCTCGATGGATGGATCGATGGATGGATGCACATATGGTTAAATGTTTATTTTTTGATCGATGTTAAGACAAAGGTATGGATGTATGGGTGGATGAAAGGACTAACGAATATGAATATGGGGTGGATGAGCAACTGGGTATTGAACGCACGGTTGGAGGGACGGATGGACGGACAGACAGACGGCCGTATCGATCACTGGTTTGTAACTATAGATACACGTCTCTTTATTTCTTTTTTCGTCAGGGCCTTCTTGCCGTAGGGTTCTTTGCCGATAAAGATCCCTTCGAGGATTTGACCCAGGGTCGTAGTGGCCTGTTTCACGGAGGTGGTGGGTACATGCTGGGAGTTCAACTACTGGCCTGTGTGTGTCTGTTGGCTTGGTCAATGTTGCTGACGTACGTCCAGCTTATTGTAAGTATATTCTGTTAGCGTTTCGGCAATTCTATGGGAATTCAGAACATTTATAGGAATTTGCACGGCTGACCTATGTAGAGTATTTCCTTGAAAATTATTCAAAAGTTGCTAATTTAAAAAACAATGTTATCAGCTACCTTGTATAAAAAAAAGGCAAATTGCTAATTTGGCAATAGATAAAAGTCAGTTTGAGCAAAGTCAATATAATGTGGCTTTTTTCATACAGTTTAACTGGTAATCCCAAAATGTTTATTACACACTCAATGACGTACACTTTGTCACTGTTTCTGGTGTGAAAGGTCGATATTCCACATATGTTGCCCATCAGTTTAAAGACAATCGATTTACTGCTTCGTGGTGATGACCTAGCTGTCAATTCAAAACCGGCCACTGAAATTAACACTATTTATGGCGTATTATATTTACAAAAGCAAGCACCAAAAAATACTTTTAGTTGGAGAATATTTAAATTGCCTCTGAACCTTATTAGTGTTTTAAGCATACATAAACATGAAGGATTACTATTAGACACTTAATGTTGTTTAAATGTATCCAGGCATAATGCGTAGGGCGTTTAAAACATGTGTTTTGGGAACGGGACCCTACCTGAAAAAAGGGTGGCCCTAACATTTTTCATTGGATATTTTTTGTTGGACTGTTTCGGCTAGAGTAAAACTTTAGTAAAAGAAAAACAAAGCCAACTAACCATGTTTAATGGGTTGTTTTGTTTGTTTTGTTTTTTTTATGGGGGGGAGGGGGGGCATATTCCCAGAAACACTATTTGTTTTAGACCTAACGATGACATTCGTCAGGTCAGGTCAGGTTATAAGATTTAACGTGCACATTCAGAACAAGCTGTTGTAGCGCACGCTTGTCACGGGCGCAGTTGTCGGCTCTTGCTGGCTCCTCTGTCCAGGACAGGAAAAGGTTGGGACGTGGGATAGGGGATTGCCCGCGCTGGCATGTGCAAGGGCGTTCAAGCAGCCCGACCAGGGTCGGTAGCGGGAGAGCAGGTTGGTTTTGTTACTATTGAATTTGCTAATATTCCTTGGAATTAAAGCCAATTAAAAATCGGTGCGTAACTCCTTGAAGGTAGTTTTGACGCATAATTTTGAACGGATCACCGAAATTGAAATATAGCTATTTAGGTTGCTTTGACTTAGTTGATCGAAAGGTAGCTCAATGACAATCACAAAAATATTACTATTTATTTTTGCCATGTATAATTTATCAAATGTTATCCCTTCAGGCTATTGATAAAACATTTGGTCTGCGCATGTCTGCCGAAGAAGAAGAATTGGGTGCCGATCTTGTGGAGCACAACGTCGGTCAAGCTCCAATCGGAAACGAGGCCAACAGTTCCTGTGAAAGTCACAACGACAACAACCACTCCACAACGGGAACTGGCACTAACGAAAACATAGACAGAAACACTCGTATACTGTTTTCCTCACGACACATTGTCGCTAACCATGTTCATCCAGAGACTTCAACGGCGAAAGGTCTCATGTCGGTGTTTTCGCTAACGTCAATGATGCCAAAAGAGAAGTTCAGCATTTCTCCATCTTCAAAGTAACTCTATAAGAGAGAGAGAAAACAAAACAACCGAAAATTGGTTTGTTGTAGCGACGTTATTATATGTGTCTTAATATTTGGTAGGGCCGTAACACATCAACGTCAGTATAGGCGAATATTTGTCATTTTTAGGTACCCGGAACCGCGTGCTTGAACCTTATTTGGATATAACATCACATCTACAGTGATGTACTGTGTATTGTTCATAATGTCATTGTTTTGGATCAAAACAAAATGGAGTTATTAAAAAACTGTTGAAATAAAATGTATTTCACATTAAGTTCATATTCATGCACTGTTATACTGCCTATACGTAAAGTGCACATTTCCTATAGATGGCAGTTGTAGTTTGTTTTATGAGTTATGTTTGTTTTACGTTGTTGGTCCTCTACTGGTCTGAACAGAGGGGACTATAGGTTTCATCTCCGCCCTGCTGTCTGTCTGTCTGTATCTGTCTTTATGTATTTCCTTACATCCGTCTGTCTGTCCCACATATAGTTTTCCGGTGTTTTTTTGTTTTTTTTTTTTTTTTTTTTTTAACAACGGTTTCAGATATTGAGCTATAATTGTGTGTATATCTTTATCATATACTGTTCCATACCAAGTTTGAATTTCATGGCGAATTACTTAGGAGATATGAAAATGTGTTATCCTGAATTTGTTTTTGCAATACCATGGTTTGACACCCAATAGCCGATGTATTTTTCGTGCTGGGATGTCGTTAAACACCTATTCTATTATATTGTTTTACAAGGTCTGAAGGTATTGATATGGACTTTTGTATATAGCTTTAACATGTAATGTTTCATATCAAGTTTGACTTTCATGGCGTTTTACTCATCTTTGACATAGTTATGGCCCTTGAATTTAGGAGATACGAAAGTATATTAGGCCCGGTAGAGAGCATGTATTGTTTTAGCAGTAATCTCAGAATACTTGTTTTTCTGTATAGAAAAAGGATATGTTTCTAAAACGACAACACAACTGCTATTTTTGCGAAAACTACGCCATAGTGTTTAACAACTTGGGCCAGTCGCTTTAACAAATTAAAATGGCAGGTATTGTACTTATTATCGTGTGTACAATATTAAATGATATAAAACAAAATAAAACGGTTTTTTCTCTTCGCTGTTAGTTTTCCTTTTATTTGACAGTCACGATGTTCGGAATGTAAGAATGAATAAATGATTTACGACAGCCCAGGACAACACTAGAGATCGGCTACTGGGTGTCAAACAAGGCATGTACATCAATATGAAAATCAGTTGAATGAAGACAAATATACTCAATAAACTTAATTAAAGGGACATTCCCTAGTTTGATGCGATTAAACTTACATGTTAAATATAGTTTTCATGTTTAGAATATCAGTGTCTGTATATTCAATGTGTTTCTGGTCATCTTATTATTTGTAAGAAGCCCAAATTGGATTTTGTCTTCAAATAATTTCGTACGTACGAAAAACAAATTACGAAATAAAATTAAATTTAACTTAGTACAAATATTAGAACGATCAGAAACACGTTTAAAATACAGCCATAAATATTTTATGCCGAAAAATATATTTGATATGTAATTACCATCGTTAAAAGGTTTCTGTTAGTCGATAACATCTTAAAAATTGAAACAAAGTTGAAACTCATGAATGTCCCTTTAAGGACCAGTAAATATGTTTAGCATTTTTCTTTAATATGGCGAAACAAATACATCTTCTTCCGTTGTAAGATGTCGGACTGGTAGCATGTACTTTAACTTAATGATTTAAACACAATAGCAAACATTGTTACGAACCAAGGTGGAACGAACATTAGCGGAATGCGCAGCTTTCAAAAATATACGAAAAACAAAAACAAATTGTGAAATACTCTCTCTCTCTCTCTCTCTCTCTCTCTCTCTCTCTCTCTCTCTC
>JAECMU010066530.1:0-15644 GCA_016106625.1 Dracogyra subfuscus
TGTTTAAGCTCTTCATAGAATGGACTTTTACATCATCTATATTAATTTTACACTTAGTTTGGGTTAGTAATTTGCTTCAGCAAAACTCTTTCTGACTTGGAACAGTTTTGTATTTTTTTAGATCTCTCTCGGGTAACAAATATCCAAATCAAAATAAAATTTAAATAAATTTGTAATAGAATAGATAATAATTCTGACCAAAAATATATTTATTACGTAATATATTTCAAATTAAATGATTAAAAAGTTTATTAATAAGATCAACAGAATGACAGTAAATAATGTATGTTACCTATTTTCATCATTTTCTTCAGTTTCTCCAGGTTTCCAGTGATCATGTAGAGGAAAGACAACTTCTCAAAGTTCTTCGTTCTCTGGTACGCCATCTCGACAATCTGGTGATTTCCCTGCAACAGTGCGGCCTCGGCCAACTTCTCCCAGCATGCCTGGTCGTCTAGCGCTCGCGTTGCCTCTAAAGCAATCTGTAATACAGTGAAAAGTTTCTTTTGTTTAACGACAATACCAAACCACATTGATTAATTAATCATGAGCTGTTGGATGTCAAACATTTGGTAATTTGGAGACGTATTCTTCAGAGAAAATATTTCATAATTCTGACATGAAAATTAGCTACATTTTTCCATGAACTTCATGGGATCGTTTACACGCACTTTCCCTGACAGAACACCACATACAATGTCCTTTATTGAGAAAGTTTGCTTTGTTTAACGACATCACTAGAACAAATTTATTAAGTGTCAAACATTTGGTAATATGGACACATATTCTTCAGAGGAAACATTTCATAATTTTGACATGAAAATCAGCTGTCTTTTTCCATTAACAGCATGGGATCCTTTACATGCCACTTTTCAAAAGACAGGACAACACATACCACAGCCTTTTGACACCACAACAGTACACTGATTAATTAATCATTGGTTACTGGATATCAAACTTTTGATCATTCTGGTACATAGTCTAAAGAGTGGAAAGCTGCTATGTATTTCCACAAACAGCATGGAAATCTTTTATATGCATTTTCCCCAGAGAAAGGACAGCACCTACCCCAGCCTTTGATACACCAGTCATTGGATACTGGTTGGGAGTTGAAAAAACGTGAATGTGTCCATCAAGGGGATTTGATCCTATGAGCTAGAACAATAAACACTAAATTTATGTCACCCGCAAAACTGGTTTTTCAATGGGAATCCAACCAACTTTAAAATTAGTTACATTGACAAATAAAGCTCAGATCAGATCTTAAAACTTTTACGAAAAAATAAATCCACCTACATTTGTACATTCGAAGATCAAATTCATCATGGTTTCGAAGTTAAATGTATAAAAAAACCTTTCAGATATGGTGAAACCCCTCTAAACCGTACATTGATTGAACTTCCCCAAAACATAATCCAGTTTAAACAGGTATTCTGTTTAGAGAGTCTCTGTTCTGCACTGATATTTACTGAAGGGATTCGATCTTTCAACCGTAAGCACCTCAGGAGAGCACTTTATCATTTTTGCGAGAAATGCAATTGGGTCAGAGGTCAGGCTAATGTATGAAAATAAAAATGTTTGTACCTCAATGTTTCCACATTCAAGAGCCAGCCCGAAGCGTGTCTTCTCGTCCTTCACAAAGTGCAACGCGACCTCCGGATATCCTTTCTTCTCCAGGTACGAGATGATCGACTGGCCCACCAGCTTGGCGTTACGAACCATGTGCAACACCTACAACAATTATACAGTTAAAAACATCTCTTTTGTTTAACACCACCACTAGACAAAAAGTCTGGAAAATTATATGTGGGTCAGATAGATGGGTGAACAGTAGGACGTAGTCGAAACCTATAATCCCCTCCAGTTGAACCAATAGAGGACAATTTTTTTTTTAAACATACAGTGAAACCTTTGTGAACCGCAGACCCATGAGGACCAAGAAAAAGGTGGTGTTTTTAAGGTGTGTGTGTGTGTGTGTTTTGTTTAACGACGCACTCAACACATTAAAATTACGGTTATATCGGTGTCGGACATATGGTTATGTCGAGAAAAAAACCAGTGGTTAGCTGACGGGGATCGATCATAGACCGACTGCATATCAGGCAGGCACTGTACCACTGGGATATGCTGCCCGCTACAAAAAGTCTGGAAAATTATATGTGGGTCAGATAGACGGGTGAACAGTAGGACGTAGTCGAAACCTATAATACCCTCCAGTTGAACCAATAGAGGACTTTTTTTTTTTTTTAAACATACAGTGAAACCTTTCTGAACCGCAGAGCCATGAGGACCAAGAAAAAGGTGGGTTTTTTAAGGAGTATATGGTTTAGAGAGATTGTGTTCTGCACCAATACTTGAAAAAGGACCGAAAAACATTCAGTTCTGAATGAATGAATGAATTCCATTTTATTGAGGGTCTGGTTTTATGGGATTTCAATGTAATATTTAGCGACGAGCAAGCAAAGGGCCGCAACTCTAATCGTGTTTCTTGTTTTCAATAAAATATTGACCCCTTTTGAGTGCACCCGAGTTACGGCTTTTTGTACGTGTACTGTATGTAATACAACAGGGAACCAATAATTTTAATAAAGTAGAATAACTAACATTGGTGATCCCGATACTTTAGTATTTTTACACATTTGATAAACTAAGAAATTAGCGTTTATAAATGTTGACAATCTATTTTCTACCATAAATCAGGCGAGATCGCCGGTTACAGGTATATATTTTGAAACAGAGTAGGTTTAATCATAATTTAGTAATAATAACTTTATTTGAAACAGGCGTGTTCATTTATGGTAATTAATAAAACATGATGTCGCACTTCTATACAAAGGGACGCAACTCTTTTTAAATTTAACATATAATAGGCTATACAGTGTCATTTAACTTATTTTATTGAAAATATGTTATATCATATCTATTTACATTAGCATTTACATATTAATTGTAATTAGGTATGGCCATATATACAATGCACATCTTATATGCACAAAATTAAATAACACAAGCGAGACATCATATTGTCTTTTGAGATGGGTCCCAACTATAAATTATAGCCAATTATACTTTGGATCAAAACAAATATTTTTAAGTTTTCAGGTGCACTTTTATTACGGCGATTAAACATCAAGAAATATGCAGAAACTGATGAAATTTGGACTACAGTTAAGGATAAATATATAGGAAACGATAGTATTTAAGAATTCTGACTTTAGCGAAGTGGGGTCACATTTCAGCAAAAAATAGAACACTTGCCTTTGCAGTAACTGGTCACGTGATATGTTTACAACTGTTCGCACGAGAATTCTTAACATCAAATGAGCATTATTAATTTTGTTTCATTTAATTGAGGTCCATTTGCATCTGTTTGCACAAAAAATATTTTTACATTATGATTTTTTTTTAAATGCTTGCTCTACGCTATAATAAGTAACATGGTGTATTTACTAAAACTTACTAAGACTGTAGGATTGTTATTTTATTTTCTGTTTCTATTTGTATTTTAAATATGTTACCATGTCCTTTAAAATTAATCAAATATGATACAAAGAAATCAAAAATAACTTTGCTGCACCTCTTCATATTTTCTGTTGACAAGAGCCAGTTTGAACTTGAACTCGGTTGGGTCTATGGTTAGAACACGCGGACGACTCTCCCGATCTAGACAGTACACACTGTTTCCCTTGATCCTTGTGATGTAGATCGGAAGATCCAGAGTTCGAATGATGCCATGGTCTCTGAGGAAAACAAAATCAAATGTGTTATTGAAGAAAGCTTGGATACCCATGACAGTGCCATTTGATTGGCTGTTGGGATATTCAGTTGAATCGACTGGACTATGGGAAAAGCAGCAAGAGATCAGGTTATGTATGAAAAGAAAATATGCTTCTTTGAAAAAAAAAAAAAAAATGAACTGATTGATTGATTTGTACTTATTTTGGTGCATATATCCCATTAAGTTTCAAGCATGCTGTCATTGGTACACACCATGGCCATACTCCACCCATTAAGTCATTAAACTCACTCTGGTTGGAGCCGGTACCAGGATGCTAATCCAGTACCTACCAGCCTAATGTCCACAATAACACCAAGCAAGTATCAAAAAAAATATGTTATGACAATAACATACTACTTAGGTACCCGTTTGTGAGCGTGTATTTGATGTGATTACTCATCAACACTAATGTACCCGTTTGTAAGCGCGTATTTGACGTGGTTACTCATCGACACTTACGTACCCGTTTGTGAAAGCATATATGATCTGATTACTCATCAACACTAACGTACCCATTTGTGAGTGCATATTTTATGTGGTTGCTCGTGGTGTACACAAACACGCCACTCTCGTCCCAGGATCCGCTCTTCACGCGAATGTTTTCGTGGATGGTACACAGGTTCTCCAGCTTTCGGTTACACACCGATATCACTGTAAAACAAAACACAAGTTTAAAAGAGCCTTGCCATTCATGGTCAAATGTAGTGGGTTCCCTCTAAGATTATAAGTAAAAAATTCCAAATATCTGACATCCAATATTCAATGGTTAAAATAAATTTCTGTGTAGCATCTGTACAAGCATGCATGAGCAAAGTGAAAAAAAAAATGCACAAAGAGCACATTAATTTATCAATCATCGGCTATTGGATGTCAAACATTTTTTTATTTTTTTTTACACATCCTGTTAAGAAGAAACCAGCTACATTTTCCCCCATTAGCAGCAAGCACTTTCCCTACACACAAGACAGCACACCACAGCTGTTGATGTACCAGTCGCGTGGTAGGATGGGGAAACAACCCAGCAAACATGAGCTTTTTTTCTCTTTTTTTCTAATGACACCACTAGAGCACATTAATTAATTAATCACAGGTTACTGTATGTCAAACATTTGGTAATTATAACATGCAATCATTAGAAGAAACCCGCTACATTTTTTCTAATGCAGCAAGGGATCTCTTATTATGCACCAGAAAGGAAAGCACATAACAAGGCTTTTGATATACCAGTTGTAGTGCACTGGCTGGAACAAGAAATAGTCCAATGGATCACCAACGGGGATCGTTCTTAGACTGACCGCATATCAAGAGAGCGCTTTACCACTGGACTACATCCCGCTCCACAAACATAAGCAAGTCTTATTATGAGTATTGGCGGGCTTTTTTATTTGTACACCTCCACCTAAAGTTCGTCCCATACTCGTATAAAAATGTTTTTTGTAAATAATTTACGTTTGTGGTTTGATGTAAGAAGAAAGGTAAGTGTTTTTCAAATAACCACTTTTTAAACAATTTTTATGTGCAATTTAGAAAACAACAGACTCAGAAATAAATAATGTGTAGTAAATTCCATAGTATGAAAAAACATGTTTAGTGTGAGAAGGACTATAAGTGTTAAAACAGAATAAAGTGAAAATGGTAATACGCTACCGTGTTTGCTTATGAGAGCCACGTGGGACATGTCACCGGACCACACGACATACTTCACTTTAGACATCTTCTGAGTGGCCAGAGATCTGAAACAAGTAATATCAAAGTCTAAGTCAGAAAAACACAATCACAAAACAAAAAAGCAGCATAATTTAAGTAAAATAGCAGCATAGTTTAAGCCAATTTAACAATGAAAAAGATCCACATCTTTTGAGTGGCCAAAGATTTGAAACAAATTACATCAGAAATCTAAGTTAGTAAAATACTGTAACAGTAAATTTATACTAAACAAAACTACAAAATTACAACAGACATTATGTAAAACAGTAGCATAGTTTAAGCAATTTAATAATGGAAAATATTCACTAAATTCAGCTTGGACTCACATTTAGTGATTTGCCATGACTGAAAAATTACTAAATTGCCATGAAAGTCATACTTGATGTGTAAAAGTACATTATTAAGCTACATACAAAATTTCAGCTCATATTTTGAGGCACTGAGAGAAAACTAAATGTGGGACAGATGTATGGACAGACAAACAGAAGGACGGAGACAAAACCTATAGTCCCCTCTGGATGGAATGGTAGGAAGGAAGGAAATGTTTTATTTAACAAGGCACATAACACATTTTATTTACGGTTATATGGCATCAGACATATGGTTAAGGACCACACAGACATCAAGAGAGGAAACCTGTTGTCACCACTTCATGGGTTACATTTTTCGATTAGCAGCAATGGATCTTTTATATGCACCATCCCACAGACAGGATAGTACATACAACAGCCTTTTTTATCCTAGACCAACTCCATATCTAATGAACGCTTTACCACTGGGCTAATAGTAGTGGACTACTAAATATGTGCTTACCTCTTCTGCTGCACATCAAACAAAGTGACGGAATCACTGTCTTTGAGGAGGAGACATCCTGTGCCAGCGTAGAATATATCCTCACAGTTCGGGGCCTGTACCTTCTTCGTGATCTCATTCTTCAGATTTTTAATGATTATCTACAACACAGCAAAATATCTGTGAAGACCACACCTCAGTACATTTTAAAAACTATCATGGCAATTTGGTGTTATTTGCTATTTTGACATTTGGTCGAGGAAAGGAAATCTGATTTTGTTGGATAACATGCTTCAAGCACAGAGCTAAATTCCTCCCCTGGATGGAGAGAACCCCAAGTAATAAGGATTACTTCCTGCAATTCATTCTGACAAGAAGATCTGTAAAACTATATTTCATAAAATAAAAAAATCGCTGTTTAACGACACCACTAGAGCAAATTGATTTCTTTATTATAAAAGTTTAAAGTGGTTGTTTTAATGACATCACTAGAGCACACTGATTTATTTATTGGATGTCAAGCACTTGCAAATTGTGACATATAGTCTTTGATAGGTTTTTCCATTAGCAGCAAGGGATCTTTTATCAGCACCATCCCATAGAGAGGATAGCATATTATCACGGCCTTTGATATACTAGTTAATCTAAATTTCTTACCGAATGACTTCTGTCAAGGACAGCGAATCGGTTCCTGGCGACCCACACAGCAGTCAAACCAGCTGATCGTTTGCCTTCTGGTGCTGAAACATCAAGCATAACACATTTACGTTTTTGAAAATCATAGAACTGCTTTAATTTCTGACAAGTGGGATGTAAAACCCATTTTAAAATTAAAGTTGCAATGATCTTAATATAAAACATACTCCAATAAATATCATTTTACATTTTAACTCAAGTTATATTATGCATAAAAGGCTAATAACAAATTCTTTAAAAATATATATATATAATAAAATACATATTGTCCTCCCAATTAACAAGAAAATGTTTTTTATGTTTAGTGAAGACCAACCTCGTATACATCATAAACTGTTTATCATAACCAACTGATTTACAAATTGTTTCACTTTTCTTTTTAACATTAAAATCTTTCACCTCTGAAATTTTTTATTATAACTGATCAATAAAGCCTCTTATTGTTCATGGATAAACTACATACCATCAGGGTTGACAGAGTCTGTAGATTTGGGAATGGCATACAGATCATAGGTACTGTTCTCAATGTTTGATGGTCTCTACAAACAAAATGAAAAGGTTTAGCTTTCATCAACAGTTAGCGCACATTTTTAAAGAATGAAGAAAACCGTATTTTCTAATTTTCATAAATAATTAACCTGAACTCTCACCTCTCCCACCCCATTACCCACATTTTATATCTCTATAGTAAGTCTCACTTTCCATTCACGTGATTTAATGCACGAGTTTATGGGCACAGTGCATTTACATAGGAACTTTTCCATATATGCGACTATGCACGCGAGTATCAGTGCACTGGGGAAAAAAAGTTGATTGGAGTGCGCTGAAACACATTAATGGAAAGTGGGCCTAAAACATTAAAAGGCCTGAAAGTTATTTATCTAACAATGAAGTGTTATCACGTTTAGGTGTGCTGTCATCAGTTACGTCTCTAATACTATGTTATGTAACATTTTGAAGCGTGACATTACCTGTTCCATATTTTCACTGGCTGAATGTGACTCATGTTTATACTTACTGTGCACAGCAAGACTCCATTTTCTGCCGGATTGTACGACATACTGTACACAGGAGTCCGAGATCCACTGTAGTCAAGAAGTAAACAATATGTCAGTCAAGGAAGGAAGGAAAAATGTTTTATTTAACAACACACTCAACACATTTTATTTACAGTTATTTGGTGTAGGAAATATGTCGTTCAAATGCAGAGACCCTAATATGACTAAAAGACTTTAAACACAATAGATAATTAATAATAAGTTTATAAAAAAATCTGTCGATTCAGGGCTCACTCTGAAACAAAGTTTGGTGTAGTCAATTTTCAGAAATGTGAAATATTTCCTTAAAATGTATTAAAATGTGGTTAATTTGGGCAATATTTATTAACCACAGACTAAATTCTGTAACCACTTGAATAAAAATTAGCAATTGGCTAAATTTGCAATGTACAGAGTGAGCCCTGCAATTTAATTCAATTGTAAAAAAAATTAAAAGCTCCCCCCTCCCCCCCCCCCTGATTTACTGCTTAATACTGACCCTCTAAGCTGCATAACTGGAGCATCCTTGGATGTGTTGAAGTCCAGCTTGCGCAGGTATCGATCCTTCACGTAGTACAGAATGTTCTGATGGACCGCATACGCTGGCCGCTCTCTCTCCAGCTTGAAAATTATCATACCGGAGTCATGGCCTGAAAAAAATAATAACAGATGTAAATAATGAAACATGGGTGGCATTATCCAAATTAAAGCTTTCTTAAAAGATTTTAAGCAGGTTAAATATAAAACTATTCTGTGTGCTAAGTAAATTACTATAAAAGAGGATGGATGGATGGATGGATGGATGAATGAATGAACAAATGAATGAATGCATGAACAAAGGAACAAATTAATGAATGAACAAATGGTTATCGGATGTCAAACAAAAGCGAGTATGTGAAAATTATTATTTATATTGAACTATATTTGTTTTAATACTGCTATGGAAAGCCATTCTCAGAGAACAAAAGGATGGACAGATCAAAATTAAAATTAAATATAGTGTGATTAACATATAAAAATAACTTTCAAAACTGAAAACATCAGTACGACACATAGCATATGGGAAGTGTCAAAATTTAAAAGTATATCCAATTAATGTTAAAGCATTTACATGGGAATACAGACAAATGGTTGAACTTGAGTCTCCGACTGTTCTTACCTGCAGCAAACAGATTGAGAGTTGGGTGAGCTCCCATAACCCAGAATCGGTCATGTTCTCGTCGGAATGTCTGAACACCAGTTCTGTGAGAGAGGAAAATACAAATGGATATAATTCACTGCAAATAAAACAATAACTGTTATATATCTGTCATAAAAACCCATTTATATTATAGATCAATCAAATGGTTAGGAAAACTTCAACCACAAATGGGCAAATACTATTACAGGCTTTCTTGTGGAACAAAATTAATCGGTACTATTAAAATGTTGAGATTTTATAGCTGCAAAATTACACTTGCAGAAAGATGTGTATCACATCAATCAAAAGTATATTACTGAATTTCATACATTTCTACATAATAGATAAACAGGTATTGTGGGAAAAGAAAAAATTGTTTAAATAGATTAAAAAAATATCAACATTAATAAAGATGTTAATTTTTCAGACCAAGACTCCTAACATAGTATATCCTTTCTCTCTAACCACTCTCCCCACCCCCACCCCCACATAAATACTAAAATAAATACAAATGTACATCTCTATCCTTTTCTACTTTCAGTTTCATTTTACCTTTTGCTCATGTCCCAGACTCGGATGCTTTTGTCCTCAGAGTTGCTCAGAATGAGTTCCTGGTGCGGATGGAACAACACACAAGAAACATTGTTGTAATGGCCTCGACACGTGTCCACTTCCCACGCTTTCGATTCTGAAATTAATTTAATAATTCAATGACTAGGGGTTGACATTATGGAGGGAATTGTACAGCCTGATCTACAGATGTACAAGAACCATACATTTGGGGAAGTGAAAACAGAATTCTAATGGAAATGTGGTAAACATTAATATTAAAGGTCTCTTTTATTGGCAAATCCATACAGCCATGACAGCACATACCATGGCTTTTAATACTACATATTGAACAGTGATGTACAAATGAGCTATACATGTACACAATGCAAAGATGAGAAAGGAAAGGAATGGGAAAACTAAGATTTATTTATTTTCACATCTTGGGGTTAACCTTGGGGTGTTTCAGTTGTTTTAATTGGGTGGGCTTTTTGGTGGGTAGGAGTTGGGCGTGGGTTGTGTACTTACCATTCATTCTCCAGAGTTTAATCTGCCTGTCATCAGCTCCTGACACAATGAGTGGCAGGGAGGGGTGGAAGGCAGCCCAGTTCACCCCGCGGTCATGTCCCTCCAGGACGTGTTTTACTATAGCGTCCGACGAGCCGAACAGATCAGTCTGGTTCGGGTTGCGGATTCGATCCTCAAGACCTCCAGGTCCCGGAGAAACATTCTTCTTCCTCAGACCTAAACAAATATATATTATTTATTACACACATGCCAATTGTCAGTAATTCAAATTTTACTGTTTATCACCTAAATAATTTAAAGCTCCTGCATACTGAAATTTCTTTAGACTGTTTACACAGATATTGTTGGTTATCACTGCTGTAGGGCTTAAAATACAGTGAGCAATTATTAGTACAAAATTATTGAATTATTTGACCCGTACAAAGCAATACTTTTGTCAGTACTAAATATGACCTCGTTACAATTTGGTAAACATACACACTGACATCACCTAGTTTAAAGACTAAATGCTAAATATGTAATAAAATGTTATTTTCATACAATTGATTACAAACAAAATAAACAGATCTTTTGTTTTTATTATCTATGAACATAAATAAAATACAAAATTAAAGTGAACAGTACGTAAAGTGGTTTACATTGTTTTCATTTAAGAAATGAACGTGAATTTTTTTTAGTTTCATGCTAGTATGAAACGCAAAACCGCTTTACATACTGTATGAATGGCATAGTGCGTTAGAGCGAAGCCATTCATACTAGCATGAAACTAAAAAAATTCACGTTCAATTCTTATAATTCCAAATGCATTAATATTGCCATTATACAAAATTATATTAAAAACCTTATCGAACTCTATTCCACAATGATTTACAACTGTATCAATACACAAATAAGGGAATTCCCTTAGAAAGTTGCATTAGTTTTTTTCCGTCAAATCTCCGATTCATAATAATGATTTAGGTTTTATAAATTTTAATTAAAGTTTAATTAGTAAAAAGTGAATGTGAACACTGACGTGTGGATTTCAGAAGAAGTTTGTGATTGTGTGATATTATTCTCAGAAAAGACAGGTCACATAATTGTACACGAACGAGTATGTGTTTTCGCATGTGTAAGTTATCGATTTGGTGTTTTTGTCAAATGTGACAGAGCTACGCTCATGTCTCTCTTTTGATTTCATGAGCATTGAGGTTCTCTGCTATAACTTCTAATAGAAGCTTCTTTTTTGTGGCCTGCCATATACATTTTGTGTCTCATTTCAAAAACCTTGTCGTTTAAAGCCTGAATTGTCACCTTCAGTCACAGTGCAGACGAAATTGGGATAAAAATAGAAACGATGGCATCGTTGGGGATTCCCTTGGTTACCGAAAAAGTGCAGTTTTGACGTGCATGGAAGAATGAATGTTGGTTTTTTAGATCATATGGTAGCATTTTAACCAATCAAGATGCCTATTACAAAACAGTAATCATAAAATGGAATTATGTTCAAATGTATATAGATATAAAATAAAAAAAGGCTTTTAGATACAAAAATAGATATAGCTGAGATAATATGTAGAATAATGAACACAGTACCAGTTACTATAAAAATGTATGTCCTTCAGGAAATAATTTTTATTTGTCATTCTGTAAAACTTGTGACAGGTGAAAAGTATACACTCAGGACATACATTTGATAGCAACTGGTAACTTGTTTACAGGGCTTCTAGAATTTTCATCAAATCCACTAGCCATGGGATAAGTGAGTTAAAAAATTTACAAGTGACAATTAAACATTCACTCGCCCTACTTTACTTCAAGTTAATACAATTTTACTGAATACTAGCAATAATCAAATATGTTATTTAAAGAGGGAGACAGAGCTTAAAAGACTAACATTGAGGGGTTGGGTGTGGGCAGGATATTTATATTTACAAAATAGACTTAATTGCAACATTTGGCCAAAACAATTCAGTAGCCGTCGGGCATGGCAATGGTAATTATTTACTAGCCGTCGGGCATGGCAATAGTAATTATTTACTAGCCCAACACTGAATATCACTAGCCATGTGAGTGAGGCTACAATAGCAGGGTTCGAACTTAACGGTCGCCAGATCGCCCCTGGCAACTGAAAACGATGCAGGCAACTGAAAACCCACAGTAAGGTTGCCCACCTGGTGACCAATTTAAAAAACAAACAAAAAGCTTGTGTTTTCTTTTATGATCTGTTGAAATATTGTTTTTTGGTTTTTTTAATAAAATATTATTCGGGCAAATGAAAATAGAGCCGAGCAAGTGAAAGTACTATCACCACTTGCCTGGATGGCAACTCCAAAAAAAGTTAAGCACAGACACTGTCATAGTCTAAGGTCGACGACAGTCATTTTTCGCACCCTTGTTCTGGCTTGGTACACAGTAAATAAAACTTATCCAACGGTAATTTTTTGATATAATATATCTGACAAAAGGTACTTTTTATTTCTTTCATCTTTTGAAACTTAAAATTCATATTTTGTCCAGAATTATGAAAAATAAAAAAATACCAACCTGTAAACAACGTTGTCCGCTTGTTATAGAAATTAGACGGGGGTTAAGGTTAGTAGACCGGTTTTTATTTTAATGTGGCGAAGCACTGAAATACTATAGCTAATTTTGAATTTGAATGACATCAATATGCCAATGACGTCACTTTTCATCTCCTTAAAATAACACTAAACTGGGTACATGACGTTTCCGTATTAAGAAAGCTGGGAAAATTCCAATCTAAAATTGCTATTGAAATATTTTTGTTTGAACATTACTAATGCACCTGAATGTGTTTGAAGAAAAAAAAATTAATTAAAAAATTGTACCTTTTTTTAAATATGGATTTTAAGTGAAATTACGGTAAGATATGCTATATTTATTGTGTACGAACCCAAAACAAGGGTGCGAAAAGTGACTGTCGTCGACCTTAGAAGCCCTGGTTTATTATCTTCTATATCTCAACTGTTTACATGGAAAAGGCAAGACAATAACAGTTACCTGAGATGTCCCACACTCTGACCGTCTGATCCAGGGAGGCCGACACCACCATGTCTTCTGACTGGTGGAACATCGCACACATCACATAGTGACTGTGTCCTGTCAGAACCCTGTCAACAAGTAAAATTATAATTAATAATAATAATAATCATTCACCATCGGTTGATAATTAAATTTTTAAATTGAGCTTGGGAAACCCATAATTATCACATTTGTATTGGTGTATTGAGATATATTGTGGTGGATTTTTGTCTCCATTTAGAGCTTAGCATAACTATTTTCTAGCCCAACAGTGAAAAACATCCACAGGCATTAGAAGTCCATATTCTAGAAGTCCTGCCATCCACAAAAGTTTTGTAATGTGACTGTAGAACTCAGGCCCTAATCTTGAATTGAAAAAAGTAGAACTGACTTCTCCCTTTCCAGAAGGGGAAAAGTTTGATATTTATCGGTACATTTGATAATGTGTTGCTATGTTCCTTGTTCATTAAGAACAATTCTGAATTATACACTTAATTTTAATCATAATTTATTTATAAAAAATAGTACCGGTAATACATTTTAAACAAAACAATTGTATGTTTTATTAAAAACGTGATACTATTAAGAAGTTGATAATGTGTCGCTATGTTAAAATGAAAGTAATAATGAGTATAATAATTATTCTGGCATTACTAAAATGAATAACAACGTCTGAGTGGTGACAGCAAACTGCGCGTATATATCGATTTACTGTCTGACGCAAAAAGTAAAAACACAAACTGACAGCCCTTGAAATTCTGACAAGTTTGCTACGGCAGTTAAGTGCCGACGTAAATAAATTTTGCAACGGCACTACACCAGCAATTTAGAAGAAAAGATTAATAATATGCTAAAACATGACATCTCAACTTGACTTTCGTAAGCTTCTATACTGGAATAAACCGATTTATATTAAATTGAAAACATTGGGCCACACTCTATTATAAATGATATTTTCTGGAATCTGTAATTGGACAAAGTTCAGAAAAAAATGCCTACAGATTTTTCACCACTCTCAGATTTGCGACGGCAATGAAATGCTTTGCAAATCAATTTTGCGATAGCTTTTGCGACGTCATTGTCGATTGCCATCATGAATTTCGAGAGCTGAACTGACATACAGTGACAAGTCGGGGTCTTGACATCTGTTGCGTGATTTCGTTTTTAAAATCGGATTATGTCTAAAAAGTATGGCAACCTCAACTTCTCACTATCACTAATAACTTGGCAACGTGAGCTGAATTTCGGCAAAGAAAACATTAATTTCACCAGCAAGATTACCTGGAACGTAAAATTAGTTTTGACTTGCTCTAGCAGTTAAAAATCTGACTGGTCAACAGTCCTTGCAAAACCAGGTCTAGAGTTTTACAGAATAAAACAGTTGCTATTAAAGGGACATTCCCGAGTTTGCTGCATTGTAAAATGTTTCCGACTAATAAAAATATTTCTACGATTAAACTGACATATTTAATATATTTTCTTGTTTAGAATATCAGTGTCTATATATTCAACGTCTCTCCGGGCGTTTTAATATTGGTAAGAAGCCTAAACTGGATATTGTCTTCAAATAATTTTGTACGTATGAAAAAATATTTTTAGGAAATAAAATGAAATTTAAACTATTACAAATATTAGAACATTCAGAAACACGTTTAATATACAGCCACTAATATTTTATGCAGAAAAATATATTTAATATGTAATTGCAGTCATCGAAAAGTCTTTGTTAGTTGATAACATCTTAAAAAATGCAGCAAATTCAGGAATGTCCCTTTAAAGTCTATTTTTTATTCAAAGATTTCATTCAACACACACATATTTTGGCCCTCAGTCAGTCAGTCTATGTCTCTCCTTCCATCTCTCTCTGTCATCTCTCTATCTTAACAGGTTGTAGCAAAGATTTCGAATTGTATTGCAACAGTTAAAATACTGGAACACTTACGAAGTACAGTTTCGTGACTGCCAGTTCCATATCCTGATTGTCTGGTCATCCGATGAACTTAGAATCCAGGGATATTCCTAAAGAAAAAGGAATAATAACCGGTTAATTTATAAAGAGGTTCGTCACTTGATGAACTTATAGTGTATTGGAATTTTTCTAGAGAGAAAAAGAGAAAAACAAAACTCAAATAACCTGGAAAGGTTCAAACATTTTTTTTAAATGAAAATCAAATTTTTCTGGTACTTTATTAAAATGTAAAATGTTAACCCTTTAAGAATCATAACTGAACAATTTTTAAATACACATTATTTTCTGTAGCAGGGTCATACCTAAACATCAAGGGATTAGTAAAAAGTAACTGAATCAAGATTCCGTTACAAAATCCACTCCCTTCCCCCATCAGTCAGTGCT
>JAECMU010066538.1:0-10386 GCA_016106625.1 Dracogyra subfuscus
GCTTATATCCAGAGGGTCAAACACGATAACCATAGTAGTGATTGTTCCCGTAGAAAAGTAGGGAGGAGTGCAAAACACCTCAGAGGCAAAGAAAAAAGAAAGAAATGCTTTATTTTACGACGCACTCAACACATTTTATTTACGGTTATATGGCGTCAAACATATGGTTAAGGACCACACAGATTTTGAGAAGGAACCCGCTGTCGCCACTTCTTGGGCTACTCTTTCCGATTATCAGCAAGGGATCTTTTAGTTGCGCTTCCCACGGGCAGGATAGCACATAGCATGGCCTTTGTGGAACCAGTTATGGATCACTGGTCGGTGCAAGTGGTTTACACCTGCCCATTGAACCTTGCGGAGCACTCACTCAGGGTTTGGAGTCGGTATCTGGATTAAAAATAACATGCCTCGACTGAGATCCGAACCCAGTACCTACCAGCCAGTTGACCGATGGCCTAACCACGACGCCACCGAGGCCGGTACCTCAGATGCAGACATTTAGTCTAGTAATAATAATATATGGTGCGTTAGTCATGAAATCTTTAGTTTAAACAAGCGGCCTCGGTGGTGTCGTGCTTAAGCCATCAGCCATAAGGCTGGTGGGTATAGGGTTCGCAGCCCGGTACCGGCTCCCACGCAGAGCGTGTTTTAACGACTTAGTGGGTAGGTGTAAGACCATTAAACCCTCTTCTTTCTCACTAACCACTAATATCTAACCTACTATCCTAGACATACTGTCCAGATAGTTGAGGTATGTACCAAGGACAGCGTGCTTGAACATTAATTGGATATAAGCACAAAATAAGTTGAAATGAAAATTTAAACAATATTTAGTTCTGGTAAATGTTAACAGCTGGGATTGGTCAACAGTTGTAGCCTATATAACGACTTGTCCCTTCGTTATGTAACTGAAGTTACGTATAATTAGTCAACATGAACAGAAGATTATATTACACAAAGAAGAATCTTGTTTAATGTGTGTAAAATATTACAAATGTAAATATTAATTATAAATATATGTATCTAAACTAGAGCCCGAAAAACAAGAACATTTTTTTTTGGGGGGTTTGTTTAACGACGCACTCAACACATTTTAATTACGGTTATATCGGCGTCGGACATATGGTTATGTCGAGAAAAAAAACCCAGTGGTCAGCTGACGGGGATCGATCCTAGACCGACCGCGCATCAGGCGGGCACTGTACCACTGGGCCACGCAACAAAAAAAAAAAAAAAAAAAAAAACCAATGAATTAATTAATTAACGACATACAGCACACATTTACACGTCGTATATTAGGTGTAAAACAACGAAGGTATGAATATGAATATTTACATTAGAAATATTTATTTATATATATAAATATGTACAAACAGTGAAAGAGCTGTAGGAAAAGAAGAAAGTCTATGGTTTTATCAGCCAAAACGTTTGCTTTCAGCAATAAAATGTTAAACTGCTTCGTAAATTAGATTATTTCCCTGTAATGTTAAACTGAGATCCACAAATAATAAGATGTTAATAGCTATATGATTTAACCTCATGTATAATTTAGAATTTACACGGTTTGTAATGTTCCCATATCCCTTGGAGGTTCTAGCACGTCCATCTTGGGCACGAGTTCTGTGATTTGCGCCATATCTCCTGTCCAGGACAGAACAGCGAATTTTTATTGAAGGGATACATTTAATTTGGAAAACATTTATAATTTGTAAATATATTAACAGTAATTTAAGTCAAAATATTGGGTGAGTGTTATTTAAATTACTTGTACACTTAACAATATATCCATATTTATCATATTTTGTTTAAAACTAAATTTATTTTCAACATCAATGCATTTGCGGCGTTTAAAAAGCTTATTAAGACAAAAACAAAACAACAACCTGTATTAGATACGATAAAAATATCGGCTTTATGGAGTTTGGAAAACGCAGCGATACAAAAGAGTATTGCTTAATGTTAAATGGTCGGAATCAATGCTCGGAATGCTTAATCTGTCAAAGCAAAGTCGCCGGAAACTACAAAGTTCAAAAGATTTGCCGACAACACCCGCCAATCCACGAAGCCATTGCACCGTTGACCCTAATCACACCCCGAATGGGAATATAGTCACAACAGAGTAATTGTCTCAATAATGTAAACCGTGATGTTTTGACAATAATTAATGTGGCATCTTTTTGTTTGCTCTTTGCCGGACCGAGCGGCAATCAACTGCGCATTCTTTAATCTTTTAATTCGAAATCAAGTTCTACTTTTGAAGTCAAACGTCTTTTGTTTTTAGCTGGCCAATAGATACCTGTGCCTTGAAACAGTTCAGTAATTTTTTCGGGGTATAAATTAATTCGTGAACTGTTCTCATCTTATTTCAAACCAGATTTTCTTAGTAAGTGCAAAAGGAGTTATAAGTTGTGTTCACAAATTGGAATTTTCATTACCATGGCAACCAAAACCAACCATTCAGTGGCTTCTATTCTTGGAATCGGTGCTGGTGAGTACATTTTAAATTATTTTATTGACCATATAGAGACGTTTTATTCTCTTTAATAATGGGGAAAGATGTAAATGCTTCAATCGTTTCCATGTAATAGTTTTAATTCTAATATTTATTTTCTTTTTACCGTAGGACTAGCAAATCTAAATTATTTAGGAGGTATAATTGTGCATATATTATGAGGACCAAATATAACATTTAAACATGCTATTTTAAAGGGTCTGTCCTGGTTTTGGCGACTATTATTTCTAAATGCATTTTCTTGTTTTGAATGCCAGTTTTTATATATCGAATGTGTTTACGGTCGTATACAATTGTTTGTAGCACTCAATTTTCAAGATATATCGATTTTTTTTATGGAGGTAAAATCCGGTTTGGGCTACTACAAGCATTAGGACAACAACAAAGACCTTGTAAATATAGACACTGATATTTTAATTAAGAAAATGTATTTAATTTGTATGTTACATCATCGAAAAGGCTCTATTAGTCGGAAATGTTTTACAACATTTAATAAAAGGATTTTTAGTTTATTAATAATATTATTTTTTACTTCAAGATTTTACTTTGGTTTCCGTTATAATTAGAGATAATAAATTGCAGTGCATGACAAGAACGTATTATTTTATAAATTAAAATTAATTTCTGTATTTAGTTTTTTATTATTATACCAAAAATGTTTATTAAAATTATTTTTTATTTGCTATTTTTAATATACAGCAAACATTTTTATTGAAATTAATTTCTTTATTTACTTTTTGTAATTTACAGCAAACATGTTATAATATAAATGACAGGTTTTGATAAAATAACAATATTATATTAACAAAATTTTAGTTTGAATATGAATTAGATAATAGTAGCGACCCAACTGTTGCTATACAGTCTACTCTTACAGATTCACAGCTATGAATGAATGAATGAATGAATGCTTAACTAAACCCAGTACGAAAAACACATGGGCTACTGGGTGTCACACTATGGTAAATGCAACAACCATGTGCACAGCTAGGAAAACAGAGACTAAAACTAAAATAAAGTGCAATTTTAATAATCATATCTTCAATAAATAAACGACGAAGCACCCTGTGTCATTTAGGAAGATATATTCAGTATTCTCGTTAAATTTATATTCGCTTTAATGTACGCCTGTTTTTCCATCCATTTCATTTACTGAAAACTGTTGTTTACAGATATTCAGGATTAAAAGAGAATTATGTTTGGGGTAGGAAGCAATGTTAACAACACCTCAGCACATTTTAAACTACAACTCTTGTGGTACCTACTGCTAGGCTTAAACTACCAACTAGCATTACACATTATCACGACACTAGGTGTACATAATACGACAGAAACTTCCCATGCGGCCACATAGGTTACTCCTATCGCATAGCAGGAAGTCATCTTTCAAACGTACTTTGCAACAGAGAGAACATTCATTGATTTCAACTTGTTTTCGTGCTTCTATCCAATTAAGATTTCAAGCACAATGTCCTGGACACACACTTCAGCTATCTGGGCTATATGTCCAGGCAAATGGGTTAGTTCTAAGTTAATTAGTGGTTAGGTGGTTAGGAGGAGACGTTTCTTTTTTTTCATTTTCAATATTGTTTAACATGCACATTCAGAGCAAGCTGTTATAGCGCACGCCTGTCTTGGGCACACACTTCAGCTATCTGAGCTGTCTGTCTGTCCAGGACAGAATAGAAATTAGTGGGTTAGTTGTTATTGTTAGTGAAAGAGAAAAGAGGGTGTAGCGGCCATACACCTACCCAATGAGTCCTTAAAAACTCGCTATGGGTGGGAGCCGGTACCGGGCTGCGAACCCAGTACCTACCAGCCTGTTGACCGGCGACTTAACCGCTAGGCCACCGAGGCCGGTTAGGAAGACGGCGGACTAGTGGTCTTATATTGCGTCGTTTAAACACTGTCCGGTGAGAGCTGGTACCAGCTTTATGTCCGATGGCTTAACCACGATACTACGGATTCAGAATAAAACAATATGTACACAATATTTTTTAGATTTAGAATTTAAAATCACTTTTTACCAGTTGAAAAGGGGAGGCGGACAAATATTTTATATGAAAATAGAAACTGTACGCTTTGTAATAGCAATATCGTTGGAGATGAATTTCATTAATTATTTATATGCACAAAATGTAGACAAGAAAGATTAAAATATCTTAACAAATACTATGTAAATATACCAAATATATACAAATTCCAGCAACTGTTCAGCTCAAAACGTATCAGTATTCTTATATCAATTATCAGTTTATATCAATTATTAACAAACAATTTAGTGTTTATTGACTTACATGTAATTTAATTGTTTCTGATATTTAGCTGCTCATCTGTTTGTATCGTGGTATATATGTGTCTAAAATCAATTTGTATGTTTATTATTATGTTCCTCTGATGCCACCGAATGGGGGCCATGAAAGTAAATAAAGTTCTGTTCTGTTCTGTTCCGGTACAGAGGGAACATACTATGACCTTTGCTATACGCAATTCCAACGGTTTCACATCGTACAATCTTAGTCGAGCGCTCTACAACTAGTTTATACATTTTCGTTCTACATAAATATTTAAATATTTTATAGATGGAAAATTATGTTGCATTAAAATGTTGTTAAATCCATTAGAATCAACTGACGTTTAAATATAGAGACATGTAATCTATAAATAATATATTGTTCATAATCATTATCATAAGAATTATCTCTCGTTAAATCAAACATTCATTTCTTCTTTTTCTGGGCACGAAATTGAATGCTCGGTTACCCACAATACCACCGAGCCCGCTTAACGTATAATTTTCCTGTGGACTGATAAACTGATACAAATAAATACTGTTCAAAGACTTTTTCTAATTGCATATCAAATATATTTGTTTACATTAAATATTAGTGGCTGTTTATTAAACGTGTTTCTGGTCGTTGTAATATTTTTATTAGGTTAAATTTCATTTATTTCCTAAAAATACGTACGAAATTATTTGAAGACAAAATCCAGTATGGGCGTCTTACAAATATTAAGAAAGAAAAAGAAAGAAATATTTTATTTAACGACGCACTCAGCACATTTTATTTACGGTTATATGGCGTCAAACATATGGTTAAGGACCACACAGATAATGAGAGGAAACCCGTTGTCGCTACTTCATGGGCTACTCTTTTTGATTAGCAGCAAGGTGTTTTTTTTGTATCCACTATCCCACAAACATGGTAGTACATACTACGGCCTTTGATATACCAGTCGTGATGCACTGGCTAGAATGATAAATAGCTCAATGGGCCCACTGATGGGGATCGATCCCCGACGGACCACGCATCGAGCATTTGTTAAGAATTAGAGAAAGTATTTTAAATAACGGCAGATATGCGATCGTAGAAAACAGATATCTAAGGCTGTCAATAAACAAACATCGCTTTCTTTCGATTAAAGGGACATACCCTATTTTTTAAACATTACGGTATATGTTAGACTATTATAGCCTTTTTTGATAACTGAAATCATACTTTACTTAGATTTTATGTTTTAGATTATCAATTTCCGTACATTCGAAGTGTTTTTGGTCATTCTAGTGGTTTAAATATTACGAAATGCATTTCTCATATTTTTAAAAACGCGCGTGCGTCTGAGAAGGATGAGTTACGGAGTTTTAGTGCGGTTTTTTTGTTGGTATTTTACCTTTTTTCAAAGTCACAGACTCACCTGTAACTGTATTCAAATATCGTAGATTAACTAAACTTAGTGTTATTTTGTTATGGGTTCAAACTAGGGTATGTCCCTTTAATTGTAATATTAGTAAATATCTTGCCAAACAGATTTATAAACATTTCTAAGCCTTGCCCTTCCCATAAACCATGATAGGATCGAGTCATCTCCACGAAGTCCGAACAGCGTACACTGTGGGATCGAAAGTGGTTATACACTATTAAATGTATTTAATGAGTTTATTTTCATTTCAAAATTTAACTTATATTGTGTATTTTCAGCAGAGAGAAGTAACATCGTCAGCGACCCACCACGTCATCGACAACGTCGTAACCGAACACTATTCAACGACTCCGCTCTCGACACTTTGGAACAGTCTTTTCAGACCAACCAGTATCCGGACATCAATCAGAGAGAGCAGCTCGCGGAGTCGGTCGGGGTAACCGAGGCTAGAATACAGGTGCTTACCTCATCATTGGTTTTATCATTACTTCAGGCACGAGATAGTGTAGTCATGTTTTAACGAGACTAGAATATTAGGTTTATCATTACGTCAAGTACGAGTAAACCATGTAGTCTTGTTTTAACGAGACTAGAATATTGTGGGGTTTTTTATCATTACGTCAAGCATGAGTCAACCATGTAGTCTTGTTTTATTTAGCTATAATGCAGGTGCTTACCTCATTGGTTTTATCATCATTTCATTTCAACTTATTTTCGTGCTTATATCCAATTACGGTTCAAGCCCGCTACCCTGGGCACACACCTCAGAAATCTGCGCTGTCTGTCCATGCCAGTGGGTTAGTTGTTAGTTGGTTAGTGGTTAGTTAGAAAGAAGAGGGGGTAGTGGCCTTACACATTGCCCATTGAGCCCTAAAGAACTCACGCTGGGTTGGAGACGGTACCGGACTATGAACCCTATACCTGCCAGCCTATATAGTCCGATGGCTTAAGTACTGCTCCATCTAGGCCGGTGTTGTATCATTACTTAAGGCACGAGTTAACGTAGTCTTTGTTTTAACGAGGCTAGAATACAGGTGTTACCTCATTGGTTTTTATCATTACGTCAAGCACGAGATCGTGTTCTCTTGTTTCACGAGGCTAGAATACAAGTGCTTAACTCATTGGTTTTATCATTACGTCAGGAACGAGTTGGTACAGTCTTGTTTCAACGAGGTTAGAATATTGGTTTTATCATTACGTCAATCACGAAATGGTGTAGTCTTGTTTCAGCGATGCTAGAATATTGGTTTTATCATTACGTCAAGCACAAGTTAGTTTTGATTCAATGAGTCTAGAATACAGGTGCTTTCCTCATTATTGGTTGTTATCGTAAGCACGAGTTTGTGTTGTCTTAGGTAGAGCTCGGGAAACGTTCGCCAGTTTGACATCCAATAACCTATGATTAAAGGGACATTCCTGAGTTCGCTGCATTGTAAGAAATGCTCGAAACTCTAGTGGTATATGAGCATGTAACAATTATTCGCCTCGCATTGTAAGATGTTTCCGACTAATAAAATATTTCTTCGATTAATGGCACATTCCTGAGTTTGCTTCAATTTTTAACGATTGTAATTACATATCATATATATTGTTCCCTATAAAATATTAGTGGCTGTATATTAAACGCGTTTCTGATCCTTCTAATATTTGTACGGTACTAGGTTAAATTTCATTTTATTTCATAAAATATATTTTATCGTACGTAGAAATTATTTGATGACAAAATCCAGTTTGGGCTTCTTACAAATATAAAAACGACCAGAAACGCATTCAATATACCGACATTAATATTCTAAACACGAAAACATACTTAATATATAAGTTTAATCGCAGATATCATAAACATATTTTATCAGTCGGAAACATCTTACAAACAAGCAAACTCAGGAATGTGCCTTTAAACTTACATATTCAATATATTTTCTTGTTTAGAATATTAGTGTCTGTATAAAATTAATTTTAACCTAGTACAAATATTAGAACGATTAGAAACAC
Organism: Dracogyra subfuscus; assembly: GCA_016106625.1. Lineage (NCBI taxonomy): Eukaryota > Metazoa > Mollusca > Gastropoda > Neomphalida > Peltospiridae > Dracogyra > Dracogyra subfuscus. The sequence goes on from JAECMU010066538.1 coordinate 8,210, forward strand.
GTTTAATATGCAGGCACTAATATTTTATGCAGAAAAATATACTTGATATTTAATTACAATCATTAAAAAGTTAGTCGTTAACTTCTTAAAAATTGCATAGCCAGTGCATCACGACTGGTATATCAAAGGTCGTGGTATGTGCTATTCTGTCTGTGGGGTGGTGCATATAAAAGATCCCTTGCTGCTAATCGAAAAGAGTGGCGACAGTGGGTTTCCTCTTTCAATATATGTGTGGTTCTTAACCATATGTCTGACGCCAAATAACCGTAATTAAAATGTGTTGAGTGCGTCGTTAAATAAAATATTTCTTTCTTTCTTAAACATTGCAGCAAACTCAGGAATCAATTAAAACAAAGTAAACGTTAAACTCTACAAGCTATATTGAATCATTAGTGGTACATAGTGTATGTTCTTTTTTAATACTCCTTTTATTTTATAGGTGTGGTTCCAAAACCGTCGATCCCGCCTTCGCCGCAACAAGGGGGCGCCCACACAAAGAGGTGAAAAGCCCGTCGAATCCCCATCCCCACCCAAGGCTACACCATCGAAACCACAACCTCTAGCGATGTTCACTCCACGACCACAACAGATGGCCAACTCTTTGAACTTCCCGAGTTACATGTTCGGCTACAGCGTCCTATACCCATCGGCGATCCACCCATCGGCCATCCACCCCTTGGCGGTCCACCCATCGGCGATCCAGAGTCACTACCCAGACCTCGTCGGATACTCCAGCAGCAGTCCGAATTCTCCTCTGTGGTCGCCGACCAGTCCCAATTACATGAAATTCTTCGAGTCTCCCGCATCTCCCAGATACAACACGGTTAGCACCCCTTTGAAGACGATGTTCCCCTTCCCTGACGTCTCCCCGGCACGGCAAAATTACACTTCCAGCTTGTACACCGGCGGCGTGATCACGACAACCACGCCCATGAAGATTCCCCTCAAGATGGCGCCACTGGATCTCTCTGATTGGTCCAGTTCTGAGAGCAGACACGCTGACGTCAAGAACAACTCGGGTACCAGTCTAGAGTCGGCAAACATAAACGGCAGCACATCTTCTGATGACGAAAACAGCAAGTGAAAATGACGTTTCTTTTGAATGAAAATTATCACATACTATTTGAATCTCTGTGGAAAGTTCGAATGCCGCCACTTTGTGACTTTTTTCTTCTCCCATAGATTGTTGAACAATTAACGTTTTTGGTTGTTATTATTTCATTTTAATTCTGTAATGGAAGCATTTTGAAATCCAATTCCTCCAACACATGTACGTCAGCAATAGTGCTCAGATTTGATGTCGAAAATTCCTGTATATTTATTGCTTAGTGCTTAATACCTAGTGCATATGTTTGTAAATATATGTTTTGAAAAGTGTTTTCTGCCTGTATCAGCTGTATATTAGAGCTGTCGTGTAAATAAATTATGTTCTACTATCTTAATTATACTGTTTGTTATTTTGTTGTTTTAATGAGGTGGAGAAATGCTTTACACCTATTTTAGACAGAAACGATGTCTTAATAGATATTTTGGGCTGATGGTAATAAATACTTAGGAAATAATAATTATTATAATTTTTTTTTTTTTTTTAACGACGCACTCAACACATTTGAATTACGGTTATATCGGCGTCGGACATATGGTTATGTCGAGAAAAAAACCCCAGTGGTTAGCTGACGGGGATCGATCCTAGACCGACCGCGCATCAGGAGAGGAAATAATTAAAATTAAGTTAATTGTAATTAATTATAATAATAATTTAATATGAATAAAGAAATATTAATAAACTAGCTGACCGAATACGGCCCACCGGCGGGACGCGCCCTTCAGAACTCGCTTTTGCGAAGCGCTCGGCCGGTCTAGCTTTTGTTTAATTTTAGTGTTAAGTCAGCTGGCACTTGGTGATTAATTAAATGTTTTTAAATAGCTTTTCATATCTTCTGTTTAATGTGGAGCTATAGGGGGTTTCTTTTATTAACTGGTGCTGAGGGACATACTTCTATAGAAGCCTTGCAGTCTGTTGTTATTATAATCGCAGCCCAATTTATTATGTTAATACATTTTTGATTTTTAACTATATGATAAAATTTAATAGCTGCTCTCTGGGCTCGAAGTTATTATACAATCTCATATTAACCTCATACCGCATAGGCGGCCCGGGGTTGGGCCCACACTTA
>JAECMU010066552.1:1456-13015 GCA_016106625.1 Dracogyra subfuscus
CCCCCCCCCCCCCCCCCCCCTCCCCTGGCTGCAGGTCGTCCTAAGTATTTCTCAACTGTAAAGGACAGACCGCCACCGGGGAGTGGAGTGTCGCGCCTGGCACGTTTCGAAGGAGTGCTACTGCCTATCGGTAGGACAGCGCGTTTTACATTGATATCGGCGAGGGGGTCCCATGTCATACACCCTGGAAAACATCAGGCAAGTCCGACCGATAACTATTATCAAAAGAACTCGCAACCGACAGATTAGCTCTGTCCATGGCGAGTTCTGCGGCGACATAGTTAAGACTACGGTTAACGGAGTCAAACAAAACATCTACACTCGACTGCGACATGGCTGGTTAGAACGGAAAATTAAACAAGCAATAATGCACGTGTCGGCCCAGCTATACCTGGCAATACAAACTAGGTCAAACCACAATGCACAACAACAAAAAGGCCCCGGTAGCCAAATTACGCAACGCAAATAAACACAACAGACTTACACACTTGCAAACAGTTGTAGAATATCTCGAACAGATAGTATATATTAATTACAAGGTTTAAATAACTTAATTAACACCAATATAAATAATTTCTTCGGAGCCCTTGTTTACAGCACCGTCTTCCCAGCCGCCATATTGGTTTCCTGCCGTAAAAACCTACCATCGGGATCTTAGTACTACTATCGCCGTAAATACCTACCATCGCGATCTTAGCACTACTATCGCCGTAAATACCTACCATCGCGATCTTAGCACTACAATCGCCGTAAATACCTGCCATCGCGATCTTAGCACCACTATCGCCGTAAATACCTACCATCGCGACCCTAATTTTTTGCTACGATCGCCAGCCCGTTCCACGACGCGGCGTAGCTTACTATCGTCGTAAATTACAATGAACATTTACAATAGGTACTAAGTTGTAAGCCACTAACGTAGCTGTCAAATGGCAGTTAGATAATGATTTTGGTTATTTTCTAAGAATGAATGAATGAATGCTTGTTTAACGACACTCCGACACAAAAATACATATCGGCTAATGGGTGTTTTTCTAAGAAGGATATAAACTACTCACTTTTGTATAAAAATCGGATCTATTATATAGCAAATATATTTTATAAAACTCGGCGTTCGATGAAAAAACATTCTAGGCCATACGACTTTCACACGAAAATTCGGGAGATAACTCTCATGTCTTATTGCAGGTAACAATTATCGCTTAGCAAATAAACTGACAAAGTTACTTCATGGATGTCCGATACATCTAATATAATCCTAAAATTCGGTAACCAATTCATTATTTAACTAATTCGTACTTTTTGAAATTTCGTACAGGATATTTTAATCATTAAAGGGGCACTTACGACTACCATAAGGTTGTTTTGTGGAACGGTTGTAAAGGTTATGGTGCGAGTTGTCAAATGCACTGTAAGTCACTACAATTAATCTTAGCTGCAATTATTTCGTGGAACGGGGCCCTGGTCTACGGTTATAGGTGTATGATTAGTACCAGTCGATGGAACACTGATGACATGTAACCGTTGTTCATGTATATAGAGGCATGACCAACGGCTACATAGCGCTGCGCACATCGGTGTTCCATCGACTGGTACTAATCACACACTCGAACGCCTATGACTGAAAGAGTGATTTCTGGTGAACGGTTCAAACTGGATTTTGAAGAAAAAAAAGTACAGCTGAAATTTCTTATTTCGTTTTCAGTCATCTTTTATTATGAAATGATTTTATTTCAGGTTATGCAGGGTGTGGACTTTGACGGCGACCTCAAATCGTTTTTCAACTACGTCAAATACATTCCCAAGTTCTACAACCACACTAAGGTAACTCTTTAAAAATATATATTTTCTTTTTTGTGGCTCAGACTTTGCATTTTATTATTATTATGTTTTTCTTTTTGTTTTGGTGGCTCAGTCTTTGTATTATTTTTAATTCGCTGTGTACCGAAAAATTAGCCAAGGTGCAATATTTGAATATATGTTGCTAAACTAGCATTCCTTGCATTGGCGGATCTGAGTCCCTTGACCTCATCTCCGTCTTTTTGAAGTGCCCTTTTGAATCAGGGGTTCAAAAAATGTCAAAATAATTACTTGCCACAGGGCAAGTGCTTATCAGATATTCATTTACCCCATGTAGTTTTTTACTTGCCCATACTTCTTAAGATAAACAATTATATTACTGTACTTAACTTAATATAGGGCTAAATAATGTGATAATAGTGAAAATAATTGGTTTAACTGGGACAAATAAAGACTTTTGGCAATAGGTTACAACACTTACCCAGCCAGAAAGTATTAAATGTGTATGTCTGCTCAGCAGTATCCACTGTTTATTGTACTTTTTTCTGTCTTCTTGTTGATTTAAACTTTATATGCTTTTATATAATCCATTGTGGAGTTAAACTGTGTTATTTGTTAGTTCATCTAAATACAATTATTGTCAATGTATGTCTTATTGACTACTTGTTGTATGGCCGTGGATGTGGCGAGATCCCTTTCCACCTGGGAGTCATTCTTTTATGGCTGGCATTGGTTCAAATTCACCGGGCTACATAGCCCAGTGGTACAGTGCCCGCCTGATGCGCGGTCGGTCTAGGATCGATCCCCGTCAGCTAACCACTGGGTTTTTCTCGACATAACCATATGTCCGACGCCGATATAACCATAATTATAATTTGTTGAGTGCGTCATTAAACAAACAAACAAACAAAATGGTTCAAACTCTTTCAGAGGTTTTGGCCCATGTGTCATTATAGTGAGTATATTGTTTAACACCCTCTGCCCCAAACCACTTCTCTGGAACGTGTTTACCCTGTTCATAGCTGAGGAAAGTCTGTCGCCAACAGCGGTGGCTGGACTCAAGGTAAACATGAGCTCTATTACTTTGCAAATGTTTTTCAGTAGTTAAGGCTTGATAAACAACAGCTGGGAATAGCACTCAAACACAGGTTTCCTGGAGGCTTTGAGATAACCTTTTAGACCTGTTCCTCATCAGAATCTGCAAAAATGGGTGCATAATGGTCCAGAAGCTCATTCAGGTCATCCGTCACAAATACTGTCAAGGAGTTCCTAACAGAAGGCCACGCTGTGTAGTCAAATATTTTAAAATACTTTAATGGAGGTTCATTAAAACACTGAAACCTTTTGTCTATGTATTTAATAATTCCATCCAGTAAAGAAATGAAGAACGGGTCTTCCTTGAAATCAATTGCTTTGCACTGCCCATTCAGCTTCAAAGTTCCATCAAAAGAGCAGTCTTTGTGTGAATACAAATGCATGAAAGCTGCGAAAATTTTCCCAGAATCGGGATCAACCTTCAGTATAATGCCCTCAGTTTGGTTTCCAACTGTTGTGAGAATCAGATCTTCTTTTTGAAAGACAAGAGATACCTCAGCCAAGATAGGAAGAATATCTAGCAAAATAAACAAAGTCTTAATAAAGTCTGGTGTTTTCAATGTTTGAATCCAGTGACGCTATTGTCTGTTTTCCCAGTTGCTACAGATTCAATATGTTTGACAACGGTGTGATAGCTTGTTCTCATACCTTATCTTACTTGCCAACCAACGGACCTGTTTCACATCACTCAGATGTACAAGATCAGTGTCAACAATGGCAGATGTACTTTTTAATTCTCTTCTCATTTGCGGACTATAATTATAAAATCGGAAAATTTGCTTTAGTATTTCTTCAAATTTGGCCAAAGGTTTTAACTCCTTTACTGCATCAAGAACTGCCAGCTCAAGTGTGATAGCTTGTTCTCATAGCTTGCACTGCCCTTATCTTACTTGCCAACCAACGGACCTGTTTCACATCACTCAGATGTACAAGATCAGTGTCAAAAATGGCAGATATACTTTTTAATTCTCTTCTCATTTGCGGACTATAATAATAAAATCGAAAATTTGCTTTAGTGTTTCTTCAAATTTGGCCAAAGGTTTTAACTCCTTTACTGCATCAAGAACTGCCAGCTCAAGTTTATGTGCCACACAATGCAGTGGAAGAATAACAGGGGCTTTTTTCACAATCTTTGCAGCAACACCTGCCTTTTTGTCCATCATCATCGAGGCACCATCGAAGTTGACACACACAAAATTAGGACTCTCGTCATTTGGGTAAACAAGTTTTTCAAATTGCAAGTCAACATTATTCTAGGGCATCTTTAATACCATCCAGTATACCGTCAGCATGGGCGTGCTCAATAGCGACCGTTTTTGCATAACATGAAACTGGGACTCCCTGATAAACATAACATACAAAAACAAGTCTCTTGCTCCAAGACAGTTGCATCAGTGCTACCATCACTAAGAATGGTTACAAAGTTAAAAAGATTTTAGTTTCGATATGAATTTTTTTATTGAGTGAAACAGCTATTACTTCGATGAAAAGTTTGACACCTTCAACATTCCTATAGTTATAGCCAATATCCACATTAAATGTGTCAAGCAATTCCAAATGCATTTGAAAATCAGACAGAGGTTTACCTCTGCTGGCAATGAGGAAAGCAGTTACAAAACGTTTTTCAAGTTGGTTGCTTTGTTTTTTGTCAATTTATTTCAAAGCCTCTGTTATACTGCTTTCACGTTTAGGTTCATTATCATTATGTGATGCCCCACTGCTACTGCCGGCAACAGAGTTGTCATGTTTATAATATGAGAGACATTCATTGTGAATTAATGACGTTTTGTGACTTTTAAGATATTCCACTCTAAATTTGGAACAGCCCCCCCAAAAAACGTATACCTAGCTGAAACAGACGGATAGTGAATACAATACTTGTATGTCATTACATCACGACTGTCATCATACTCTACCCATGACCATTTGTTCTTCCACGAAGATAGAAACTTTGTTGTGCTATGTTGTGCTACACGGTTTATTGCATCTAAACTAAAATATCGTACAACTTTTATAAGAATACAGTTCATAATATTATGCTTTCTTTGAGTGAACTCGAAAATTACAAATTCGTTAGTAGCATTTGTTTTATGTCCCCGCTCATTTACAGAGCAGATTCCTGAACCGCATTAACGTCTAAATTTAATTTTAATATGACCATTTTAAATTGCATCCCACCTGATGTACCATGTTTGCAACCATTAAACATTTTTATTGCACACACACACAAGTCATGTATACTTTATTTTTATATAAGCTGTAAAGGGTAGTGGACGCTATTTTCCAAGTTTAAAAATCATCGATACGATTAGGCCCCCTACCTGTACGAATTCAATGGAACGTTTAGTGGCGGAAATTACCGAGCTCAGTCGATAGTAAAAGGGAAATAACTCTTAAGTTATCAAACATTTCAACACAGAGATCGCATAAGCCAAAAATAACTCCTGTACTTCCCCCGAGTGGCTAATTCAGTTATTCAGTGGAACTGCTGTGGGCTTAGGCCCAATTTTGATGAATTAAGTATTTTAATTCAACAACTTAATCCCCTTGCAGTGTGTCTTCAAGAAACCTTCTTGAAGGCCACTGATCATATTACCATGAGAGGATTTAACCTCTATCACAAGTATCATGAAACTGACAACAGAGCATATGGGGGTGTTTCCGTTCTTGTAAATGAAAACATTCCTCAGAGTATAGTGCAATTAAATACTAATTTACAAGCTGTGGCTGTAAAGGTCACGGCTCATAAAACTATAACTTTGTGCTCAGTTTACTTGCCACCTCGTAATCATTTTAATTCTAATCCTATGGATTGTGAAGGTCTTCTTGACCAGCTCCCTACTCCCTTCATTGTTATGGGTGATTTTAATGGTCACCACACTTTGTGGGGATGCGAGGATGTAAATATTAGAGGTAAACAGTTAGAAGACTTAATTCTCAAAAATGACTTACTTTTATTTAATGATAAAAGTCATACATATTTCCATTCTGCAAGTGGTTCTTTCACTTCTCTAGACTTAACCCTTTGTAGTCCTTCACTTTTTCTTGATTTCTCCTGGAAAGTTGGTTCAGACCTTTGTGGTAGTGACCACATTCCCATTATTTTGGAGAATGATGGACCACCATCGCTTGAAAGAGTTCAAACGTTTGAAGTTGGCGAAGGCAAATTGGGGTCAGTTTCAGCATCTGTGCAACACTCGACTGCAACAGTTTGCCATTACTGATGCTGATGATCCCATGTCTTTGTTCATTTTCACATTGAAAGACATTGCAGATGAAACTGTACCTAAGACTTTGGCAGTGTCAAAGCGTGTCAATAAACCATGGTTTAATGACACATGTAAGGCTGCATTCAAAGAGTGAAACAGGTTGCTTGAGCGGTTAAAACGTGAACCTACAGTAGACAACTGAAAGGTTATGCTCCGTCTGTATAGATCTTTAATTAGATCAAAACTTGATTATGGATGCATTGTGTATGGATCGGCATGCAAGTCTTACTTGCAGATGTTAGATCCTATACACAATCAGGGACTTAGGCTTTGTCTTGGTGCGTTTAGAACATCTCCTGTAGAGAGTTTGTACGTTGGTGCAGACGAACCTTGTTTGGCTGCTAGACGTGCAAAGCTTTCTCTGCAGTATGCAACCAAGATCAAATCATTACCAACCATCCTTCACATACTGTGGTGTTTGACAACAAACATATGAAGTTGTTTGATGAAAGGCCAAATGCTATTCTTACATTTGGTCTTCGCATTAAGCGTTTTTTATCGCTTTCCAACATTGATTTATCAGACACTTTGGAATCTCCTTCATATTTTGTTTTACCACATTGGTGTATTACATCACCTAAGATTGTGTTTGCTCTTTCGCATCTGCCAATAGATCGTACAGATGCTGTGGTATTTAGGCAATTGTTCATGGAAATTCAAGACAGGTACCGTGATTACAGTCCTGTGTATACAGACGGATCACGGGAATAGAATTATGTGGCTTGTGCTACAGTTTTTCCATCGGATTCAATACTTTCCATGAGACTGCCCGACTCGGCATCGATTTTTAGTGCTGAAGTTTGGGCAGTCATTAAAGCCTTGAAAGAAATAAAGGATTCGAATGCATCCAAATTTATTATTTTTACTGACTCACTTTCAGGTCTTCAAGCTTTACGTAATATGAAGCTTGACCATCCCTTAATTGGGATGGTGATACGAATGTGTGTCTTTTTATCCATTGCCAAAAAAGATGCGGTCTTTTGTTGGGTGCCCAGCCATGTTGGTATTAGGGGTAATGAAAGGGCAGATTCAGTCGCCAAATCTGCTTTGGATTTGCCTCATGCCAGGGTTAGTGTCCCTTATAGTGATTTTAAACATAACATTAACCAGTTTATCTTTTCGACTTGGCAACATGATTGGTACGGTGCGGCTGCGAACAAGCTTTATGCCATCAAGCCAGTCTTGGGAGTGGCAGTCCTCCTATATACAGTGCAGAAAGGATGAAGTAGTCTTGTGTCGTGCCCGCATCGGTCATACCTATTTGGCTCATTCATTTATCTTGAAGAAAGATCATCCACCTCAGTGTGAGCATTGTCAGTCTACTCTTGACGGTGCGCCACATTTTGGTGGAGTGTAAACATTTGTGAGGAACTCGAAAAGATATATTGGGTTCACGATCTCTGATGGAATCATTTCGATTCCATCCAGAACTTATTTTACAAATTTTACGAGATACTGAATTTTATTCAACATTTTAAGTTGATATCTGTGTGTTATTTTTATTTTTACACAGTCCTTTATACTGTGTTTTTTATTTCACTTTTGCATTTTTATCTTGATGTGATTTCACATTTAATGTTTTCCGTTCTACCATAGTGTGACACCCAATAGCCAATGTATTTTTCGTGCTGGGGTGTCGTTACACATTCATTCATTCATTCACACAGCACAACTTAAAGTTAAAATAAAAGTCAGTATTTGTGATATTTGTATTTACACTGTGATATTTTCCGTGATATTTGTATTTGTATTTACACTTTTTTTTATTTATATCTTGAAATTTTATATTGATGTTGATCATCACCTTATTTATTTCCATTACCAAAGTTTGACACCCAATAGCCGATGTATTTTTCGTACTGGGGTGTCGTTAAACATTCATTCATTAATTCATTCATTCATGCTGCAACATGACGGTGCGACGTTGACCTTGACCTTGAAGGAACGGGAGCACATGCGGTTTTATGTTTTCATCCCTGTAGCGTACGGCAGTCAGATTTCCACCTACAATCACCAGCTGCGTCCTCCCGTGTGATGTGATGCCTCCCCACACCTTCCCGCCGCCGAAACCTGCACGCTGCACAACGCAAGCGTCAATGTAGTGTTCATTAAGACGTCTGTAGTCTCGATTTCGACCATCACTACTGTCCAAATGGAATCTGGACTCATCGGTGAATAGCACACCTGACCAGTCGCGACGGGTGAATCGTAAGTACCGTCTACTCCATGCTAGACGCTGATTTCGGTGACGTAGCAGAATAGGACGTATTGCTGGGCGTCACGGCCTGATGTTGTGCTCCAATAAACGGTTGCGAACTGTCCTGACACTGATTGCTCTCAACCCAGGGATGGTTCTGGCTGTCAAAGTTGCTGCCCGAAATCGATTCAGATGATGTGTTACCTGAATATGGTTGTCCTGTGCTTGTACCGTCACACGTGGGCGACATGAACGTGGTCTGTCTCTGGTGTTGCCTTGCTGTTGGTAGCGTCGCCACACATTCTGTATCATGTTTCGGTGCATGCCAAAACGTCTTGCGGCCTCGTTATGAGCCATTCCAGTTTCAAGCATCCCGACGTTCAAATTCAGATAGGCGTGGCTTGGCATAAAAGCTGTTCAAAATTAATCAGTTGTTTTTCTAGACAGTGGTTTACGCCTCTACCATTTTTGGTTGCAAACTTAACAAGGACATGTGATCAGCAAATCCGGTTACGAGTCTTGCACGTGCAGCACACGAACAATACGTGTGATTGCAATATCAATTGTAAAGTTTAGAACATAATGGTTCGGCACATGTCTCTTGAACATGTTATTATTTTACAACTTGCACAACTTACACAGGAACCTTTTTCCGCTAGTATATATATATATATGAAAAGACATCACGAAAGTGTTCCTCCCTTTGGCTCAGAATCCGTATTCTTGCTCCCCCGGTGTTTTGCCTACGACAGATTTAACTATGCACAATACCTACCAGCGTATTATTCTAGGCACCACCGAAATCCAAAATAACTAAATAAACTACACTAAATATAATAACTAAAACTGATCGTGATTTACATATTTCCCATCCTCTTGGTCCATTACCATGAGCACTGGCAACCCCAGAAGGTCAGCACCGTAAAACCAACAAGGCTGCTCTTGCTAGTTATCTTCAAAAGAATGTAGACCCTGCTGACAAACTTCCTGATCATTCTGCAACCATAATAGATGGAATGAGCATAATCCAGAAAGTGAAAGGGGATCAAGTCAACTTTAGGGAAATTGCCCAGTTTGTTTTGTCGATGGCATTGAAAGATGGCACCATTAGTGACAGGATCGACATCGTCTTCGTCACCTAACAAGATATATCCATCAAGAACTGTGAAAGGCTCGCCAGAGGAGAGGAACTTGGACTGAAGCTTCAGGACATCACAGCATCACAAATTGTAAGGCAATGGAGAAGCTTCTTGCCCCATGTTGGGAATAAGTCTAGCCTCATTTCATTTCTGGTGAGTGAATCGAGGACACCAGATTACACCAAGCATCTGAATGGAAAGGTCTTATTTGTAACAACTGAAGACAAGTGTTACAAAATCTCCATGGAAGGATACCGGGAGGTGCTTGAGCTGCAAAGTACACACGAGGAAGCAGACTTTTCCTTCACACTGCTCATGCTGCACAGACTGGATATCCAGCAGTTGTAATCAGCTCCGAGGATACTGACGTATTCATCATGGCGTTGGCGTTTCATACTACAATTGCATCAAAATTGTTCCAGAAATGTGGCACCAAAAACCGGAAACGAATCATTGACATTACCAAAATTGCAGCTTCAGTGGGCGCAGATGTTTGTCATGGACTTATAGGGGTGCATGCTTACACAGTTTGCGACACTGTCAGCACATTTACCGGCAAAGGCAAACTCGGAGTGCTTAAAGTGCTTAGGTCTAGCAAAGAGGTCCAAGAAACGTTCGCCGAGTTGGGACAAGAATAGAATGTGGCCGAGGATCTTATGGATAAGCTGGAGAATTTCATATGCCTCCTATATGCATTCAAGTCTGGTACAAAGGAACTTAATAGCCTTCGATCTATTATGTGCATAGAAGGGCGATTGAGAGCCACCAATTGCCTCCAGGCAATGACTGCTTCCGAAAACAGGTACAGCGGGCCAATTACCAGGCAGCAATTTGGATGATCAGGATGGAACAACTCTGGCTGTAGCGGGCAGCATTGCCCAGTGGTACAGTGCCCGCCTGATGCGCGGTAGGTCTAGGATCGATCCCCGTCAGCTAACCACTGGGGCTTTTCTCGACATAAGCATATGTCCGACGCCGATATAACCATCATTGTAATGTGTTGATTGTGTCGTTAAAAAAAACTAAAACAAAACAAACAAAAAAACAAAAACAACTCTGGCTGTGGACTGGATAAGTGGACAGCCAGCACCTCAGGCTCTTCTGGATTTGTTGGCCTGTAATTGTTCCATGAGCTGCAAGCTACCAAGTTGTGTCTGCATTGCCGATGGACTGACATGTACAGACATGTGTACACTTGCTGCCTGCAACAATCAGCCATTGTCTGTTGACGACAGCCTCGACGAGGATGATCCATCTGTCGAGGAGCAAGAATACGGATTCTGAGCCAAATATCCTGTGCATCTAAAGGGAGGGACACTTTCATGATGTCATTTCAGACATTTATTTTCTGTTATAATTGATTTAAGTTTAATATGTATGACTTTCATTGTAATTTAGATTAGCCCGATGCATAAAAGGATAGGTTCAGTTTATAAGCATTATTTAGTATGTGTTTTAAATGCCTGTAATCTGTGTCGATTGTGTTAAAAATAGATTGGTAATGATATTGTATAATAGCAAGGCGTATTTGTTCGAGAGATCATGATAAACCTAGAGTGTGAAGCCTATTTCATGCATTGTGAAATATAATGTGCCTGATGTTAAATATCTACTTTAGAATACTACCTAATACCAAAAATTACACTGAGATACCAAACGTAGACGAATAAACCTAAAATGTTCAAAAGCTATGTTTTGTTCCAAAATATCAAAATTAGAGGGTATGGTTCAACTTTGCCAAAATATGTGCCCCAAACAACCACCATATTACGAAGTAATTATATATTCCAATGCAGTGGTTCCTGGGAGTTTTCATTTTTGAAATATAGCGGGCAGCATAGCCCAGTGGTACAGTGCCCACCTGATGCGCGGTCGGTCTAGGATCGATCCCCACCAGCTAACCACTGGGGTTTTTTCTCGACATAATCATATGTCCGACGCCGATATAACTGTAATTATAATGTGTTGAGTGCGTCGTTAAACAACAACAACAACAACAAAAACGTACAATGTGAATTCTGAACTCCGAGCCATTTCGACCACTTTTTCACTAAATTTT
>JAECMU010066577.1:971-11396 GCA_016106625.1 Dracogyra subfuscus
AAAAAAAAAAAACCCCATTAAACATACATTGTTCCTGGGAAAAAACCCACAAAGCAAAACAAAAAAACAATTAGCCCTGAACACACATTAGTCTTAGAAGACCTACTGCCGTAAAGTACATATGAATGCAGAATGATTGCAGATGACGTAGATGACAATAGGATATCTGATAATGAGTTACGGCTGTTCATGAACCTATCACACTGATGGGGTGTGGGTATGGGGGCGATAGGAGTAATCCACCATTATAATTAGTTTATCACATATTTTTCTTATGCATATTTGGTTTAGATTTAGTTTTATTTTATTGGTAATGGGTGTATAACGTTATTACACCCCCTCCCCACCCCCATCTTCAGTGCAACTTATTCTTGAACTGCTTGTAGTCTGTAGAACCACACCAAGTTGCTTAATAGATGTATATTTAAACTTAGGTTATATACACAACTGTACCATCAAATTAATATCTAACTGGTAAAGACATGCTACAAAGCTTTTATATATAATGGCCTTAAATATAAATTCACATTATATTTTATTTTCAACAGATAAAACAATTTTATCTATAAATATTTAGTATTTAATAACCAATGATATATATTCAGTTGAAGAAAAAGAAGAAAGAAAGAAAAAAACATAAATAAGATATGCAGTTCAAATACATCCAATATGTTGTAAATAATTTTGAAGAAGAAAAGAAAAAAAACATAAATAAGATATGCAATTCAAATACATCCAATATGTTGTAAATAATATTTATGTACAGAGCACAACCCAACAATAAAATCAACTATGTATAGGTGGGTATGCAGTTAGACTATTCCTAGCCTGTTTCATTGACTGCCTGTGTGAATGGTGTGACCACAGATTTATTAACCATGCTCTATTGGATAGCAAACATTTGGTCATTATGATGCGTAGTCTTCACAAGAAACCGGCTACATTTTTTCATTAGCCGCAATATATATGTTTTTAATATGCACTTTTCCACAAGCAGAATAGCACATACCATTGCCTTTGATATATACGAATGGAGAGGCATTGGTTGGGATCAGGGAAAAAACAGTTGATGAATGGAACTCCGAGGTTTGATTCTACGACCACAGCAAAAGCTAGCTTTGTACCACCTGATATGAATGTGGGATACTGCATGGTTGGAACGGGAAAATGGAGAATGGGTCCACCTAAGATGATTGATACTACGACGCAGACATAACAGGTAAGCAATCTACACTCTTAAGAAGAAGTTTATTTTGTTTAACGACACCACTAGAGCACACTGATTTATTAATCATTTTGGCTGCTGGATGTCAAACATATGGTCATTTTGACACAGTCATAGAGAGAAAACCCGTTACATTTTCCCATTAGTAGTAAGGGATCTTTTATATGCACCATACCACAGACAGGATATCACATACCACAACCTTTGATATACCAGTCGTGGTGCACTGAATGGAACGAGAAATAGCCCAATGGGCCCACCGATGGGGATCAATCCTAGACGGACCTTGCATCAGTTGTGCATTTTACCACTGGGCTATGGCCCACCTCCTACTCAATTAAGGACGACTTAGCGTTAAGATTACTTAGTAAAACGGGGCCCACTACTGTGATACATGTAGTTTATAAAATATACAAATCCTTGGATTGCTAGTTGAATTTATTGATGTGTCGTTTACTGTACATATTTGGACTAGAATAGTAGGAGGAAAATATGTGAACAAAGGTATATGGAAAAACAAAACAATAGCAATACATACATTCTACATTTTGACTAAACCCGAGGTCAACAACATATATATATATAAATCTTTTATCCTCATGCACAGCGGATTTCCAATAGTAGGATCATCTAGATTTTCTAACAGTCAACCAAAATGAAATTTTCTTAGCATTGATGGATAATTCAGCTATTCCATTTAAATATATTTTCTTGCAGTCTTAACAGTGTCTGTATGTCTGTGTGTGTGCGTGTGTGTGTATTATACATGTGTGTGTGTGTGTCTGTGTTAGTGTTATACATGTGAGTGTGTGTGTGTGTGTGTGTGTGTGTCTGTGTATGTGTTAGTGTTATACATGTGTGTGTGTGTGTGTGTGTGTGTGTGTGTGTGTGTGTGTGTGTCTGTGTTGGAGTTATACATGTGTGTGTGTGTGCGACAATGCAGTGTGTATCCAAGAGACTGTACATCCCAGAACCTCTGAAATGGCCTACACTTGTGCACGTTAGCTACAGTATTTTAAACTAAGTAATGACATAACTACACTAAAAATTAAATATTGCAGTTTATAGTCCAAGTAAATATAGACACAATTCTAAATAAATATACACAATTATCAGTTATCTAGTTATCAACATTTTCACATTTTTGCTAATCCCTTCCAAACTAAAAGCATATATCTATAAATGTTAACAGCTGTTCTGTTCCGGCTCAATCGTTACTCGATAACAAGGCGTAGCCCACGAAAGCAGAATGTATTACAGTATCGAAGTTGTTGTGGTTTTATTAAAGGCATTTATAATCAAGGTGTCCGAGTAGTTCCTACCGTTAACTGGCCATGACAGTTATTCATTCACGAGCAGTTTGTACCAAGCGGCAGACATTAATGGATTTAGTGAAGCCGGCATGCATTGGCAAATCGCGACCTTTGTTTACCAAAATTGTTTTGTTTGCAGTTCGCGACGTAATCCCAATGCAAGTACCGTACCAACGGATTAGCGGCAACATAAAACTAATAATGTCACTTAAATAAGGCATCCCAATTAAATAAAAGTACATTTCAGTTTTGTTTTATTTATTTATGAACAAACTATCAAACATCGCTCTGCTTTAACTTTAGAACAACGAGTAGAATGTTATCAGGATGTCCGAGAAATTATGTTGTTTTTCTTTTCTTGAGGGTATTGGAATTAACAAAGGAACTCAAACTGTACAACAGTTAATAATACGATTTTATAGAGAAATAAATTAGGGTTTCGACTGATTATTTTGGGACCTCTATATAAAGGCCACCTGTCCATAACGGCCACTTTCTGTTGGTCACTTGAGTGGTTGTTATAAACAAGTTCGACTGTATATATATATTTTTTATATTTTTTATTAACATTATCTTTCAATCAGAAAGTGTACACTGTTCGTAACAGTCTCCTACCCATAATACAGTTTTACATGCGACAATGTTGATAATTGTGGAATGGTCCCTAGACTGACCAGATTTGTCAGTTGCTATGACTACATGTACAGTTTTGCATACAACAATGTTGATAATTGTGGAATGGTCCCTAGACTGACCAGATTTGTCAGTTGCTATGACTACATGTACAGTTTTACATGCGACAATGTTGATAATTGTGGAATGGTCCCTAGACTGACAAGATTTGTCAGTTGCTATAACTACATGTATAGTTTTGCATGTGACAATGTTGATAATTGTGGAATGGTCCCTAGACTGACCAGATTTGTCAGTTGCTATGACTACATGTACAGTAATCTCATTCAGTTAAAACCTGAGGAAAACAATTAATACTATGGGGCCAGAGTACGTCAGGTGGTATTTTTGTTAATGTTTACTTTAAGTACAAGTACAAGTGAGGTCTATAACCAAATCAGAGTACTGTAAATTAATAGACACATGTACATCTAGTCCTTTATCACATGTGTTGAGTTTATCCTTAAATAAAACATTTCTTTCTTTCCTTCATCACTTTTTATTTATTATTATTATTTAAAAAAAAATTAAATTGGGGAGGGGGAACAACCCACACTATGTATGTATATATGTATGGTTTTATACAATTTAATACTTTAAAAAAGGTTAGATTAGGGTGGGTGCTCCTGTGTCCTCCTCTCCATATACAACTCTTTTTTAGCATAATTGTAATATGTAGTTTCCATACATGTGGTTTTAGAATACCCAGACATAGTTAACTCCCTTGTTTCATGATAGTATACATGTACCGTAGTTGGTATCGTTAGCACTATCAATGATGTACTTATTATGTACATAAATGGCTGGATGGAGAGCGGGGCGGGGTAGGTGATGGGTTTAGGGAAGATCGGTGTCCTATGTTCAAGAAAACTGCACTTTTCTCATCTTTGGTTAATATGACCTATGTTTTTACAACAATCCCATACCCACCCGGCGTGATAAGCTATATAAACATTGTTTTAAATTATTTCCTGTAGGTGCCTCATACAATATCAGAAGCAAACGCTGAACACACCCTAAATAGTTAAGAGTAAGTCTAAAGCTCATGGAAAATGGCAGATGTGTTAAACAGATAGACAGACAAGGACATGCATGTGCAGATGGACAGCAAAAGTTGAGATATTGCAGCTGCCAGATCAGGAAAATATGAGACAGAATTCAAGAGAAAGTAACTGGGGCAGTGTGGTTGAAAAACAACAATCCACAGACATGATGTTCTGTAACTAAAGAATATTTCTAAAGAGCTATCCTTAAAAAGAAAGAGTTTGCTTTAATCTACCCTAATACTTAGCTATTTTTTGTTTTACAAATATTTTTAAATAAATAAAAAAGTAAATAAAATAAAATAAATATATAATGTTGACAAAAACAAAACAAAAAGTATACTAACATAGAAGCGGAGAAAAACAATGGCTGAAAAAGTGGTATTTTTGGTTTGTTTACACAAGAAACAACAAACAAAACAAACAAACAAAACAACCCCAGACATTCAAACAACCATAATCAAAATAAAATTATTAAAAATAAATGAAATACCTACCAACCCACTGACCATTAAGAAATATATTTAATTGGTTAGCACACGTACAAAAGACGTGTGTGTAATGAAGAACAAATGAGAAGTCAATATTCATACATGACGTTTCGCTTAAGGCAGATACGCGAAGAGACAATCTTGGTAAAATATTAACATTCAAACCTATTCCAATTTGTGCAAAACCGAACACATAATAATATATATATTTATATATATATATATACAAATGACAATTTTAACAGAAAATATTGAAAAATAGCTTGCCATAAACATTTCCAATGTATGTGAACATCGATTGTTGAAAAATACATTTGTAATTGATCACTGATTTGGAATGTTTAACAAGTACATCTAGTCCAGGGCCCCGTTCCACAAAGCAATCTTAGCTTAAATGCATAACAACCTAATGCACTTAAGATTATCTTAGCGCTAAGATCAACTTAAATGCATAACAACCAAATGCACTTAAGGTTATCTTAGTGCTAACATTGTTTCGTGGAATGGGCCGCAGGTATTACTAAAAAAATATCTCAAAATATTCCAAATTATTCCCATTTATCAACAAGACCATGATTTTAATCTTATAAACACCCCAAAACCTCCTGTATTGTTCTTTTTTGTATCAATATCATGGGAACCGTGGACCACAGTGCTGATTGTCTGAAAATAATTGGTGAGCAAAAGTCAGGCTGCAAGTTTAGCAAATCAGAGGTCAAGGTCATTTCACCTTGACTGAGGGATATGTTTTCAGGGCATTACGGCCGGAAGACACGGCAACAAGGCAAACTTAAAACAGCACCCATTCAAAATAAAGAAGTTGTGAACCATTTTCAGTTCTCGTAATAAAACAACTTACAGTAGTTGTGTTTGAGTATGATGACTAATTACTAACATGCAAAATAAGGCACAATCAGTTTGGCCGTAAGATGGTTTAATTTTCCAGGCAACTGGACCATGTGACAAGGGCACTGTGGCAATTTGTGTCAAGGGCACTGTGACAATTTGTGACAAGGCTGCTGTTAAATTCCAGCCCCGTCCTGAAATGATGTAGAAAAATTGCTCTCAGTTTGTGAATGAAAAACAAGTCCGTGAGATGTTGTTAAGATTTACCTTAGTTCTAAAATATATACAAGCATGTGACAAGGGAAACAGTTTTGTGAGAGAGTGAAAGTTCTCACGTTAAACCATAAAGTGTGCTGGCTACAGTATTAATAAATGCGAATTGAACATAAAAAGGAAAACAAAATATAGACAGTAGAATGTCGATGAGTCACATTTGGAAGGGTCAAATACACAGTAACACTCGAACCAAAAACAAAGTCCCTAGTTACGCTTACGTGATGTTGACTGAATGGTTAGCTCGAACTACCTGATGGGTCGAACACTTTCTCGAGCACCGACTGGGTTCAACGGTATCTACTTGAGGTGAAATTTAAAGACAGGTATGTCCGTACATTAAAGTCATGTGTGCATTATTTCCGAATGTAAATCGTGACATATTACATTTAAACACGTGGCTATAGAAGGCACTTATAAGTCCTCTTACAGCCTTGTGGAATATTTCAGGGTAAAACATTTGTCTTTTATATTGAAGATTTGTGCTTTATTTCGGGAAAAGCTGCTGCTGCATACCACAGGTGGTCCATACACATACATGTATACTACAACCCACAGACTGGTTAATGAAAAACAACGATTTCCGTTAGTTTTATCGTTTCACCCAAAGAGACAGGCCCACATTATAGTAAAAAAACCTAATAATTCACATGATGTTAGCAACTTTGTTAAATTGTTCGGAGAGACACTACATACAGTTTTAAAGCAATAAACCATCTAAACCTTGGCACTTTCTTAAATTAATAATAATGAGCAAGCTAAAGTCTTTCCGAGACCAAAATGCAAAAGCGCTATTTGCTTTCTGTAATTTCCTCCTTCTTGTCCTGCTCTCCTGCCTTTTCTTCCACCATATTTCCCTCTTCGTTAGCACCTTTATCTTCGTTAAATCCGTTCGTCTTTACTTCCTCAGTCTGGAAGAAAAGATTGGATATTATGCGACTACACAATATTTCATTTTAAAAAGTGTATGTGTGTCTTATAAAACTTCAATGTTAAACATCAATTTTAATTTTTTTTTAAACAATAAAACTTAAAACATCTTTCAATTTTTGGAGACCGTCCCATATAACGTAAGCACATTTCATGTCATTAATATATCATTCTTTTATTTTTTAAATATATAATTTTATACATATATAAATTATTAATATAAATTAAATACATTAAAGTTTGTTTTGTTTTTGAAAAAAGAAAGCCTTACAACGCTGTTTCTATCAACAAGTTGTATGTTTGGGAACCTTTGGATATATTCAGGATTCGCAGTTTGTTAACCAATTTTCTACTTCACGCTGAGGGTATTTGTGTGATGCATAACCATGTTTGGTGGTTTTCTTTTTTTAAAGTTAAATTTGTATTTTTTCATGATCATAATGTCTTGTTATGCTAAATTAAACTTTCCTTTTAAAAAAGTGTTTCGTAAAGTGAACAAAACAATTTGGTCAAAATGTGTAATGATTTAGATTTCTTTTACAGTGATAATATTTACTGATTGAAATTTCTACTTCGAACATTTGATGAAAATGTGGTTGCAGTCTGTTTCCATGGTTACACTATTACCAATGATGAAATGGTCTTAATATTTAGAAAATCAAGAACTGGATTTCACCTCTGCGCTCCAACAAGGTGAATGAAGTTCACTGACATAGGAAAACTACATTGTGTATTTCGCATCAATCAGCCCCCTCCCACCTCACAGAAGGAAGAATTTGTTTTATTTAACAACACACTCAACACATTTTATTTTTACAGTTATATGGTTTCGGACCACACAAAAATTTAGAGGAAACCCACTGTCGCCATTTCATGGGCTACTCTTTTTGATTAGCAGCAAGGGATCTTTTATATGCACCATCCCACAGACAGGATATTAGTACATAGCCTCTGTTAAATTACCAGTTGTAGAGAACTGGCTGGAACGAGAAATAGCCCAATGGGTCCACCAACGGGGATCGTCATAGACCAACTGCGCATCAAGAGAATGTTTTTACACTGATCTACGTCTCCCCCTCCCCCACCAGAATGATCCTTTGACTATAGGCAGCCATAATTGTCCATTAAATCTAAAAACGACCTTGTTATTTGTTTGCCTAATTGCAAAATGTGAATTAAACCTGAATTTGGCAAATATATTTAAAAAAGCAAACTGGAAGTCCTTTGTAGATCTGTAGTTGGTTTGACGTCTGGCTAACTACAGAGTTTCTGGCCAAATTTGCAAAGATAATCGTAATTTTAATTGGTCTAACTTGTGCCCTTTTTATAAGTACCTTAACATCTCCTTCTCCTTTCGGCTTCTGTTCTCCATCTTCATTTATCTTTTGCTTGACTTCTTCTTTCTTTTCTTCTATATTTGCTGTTGTTTCTTCTTCCACAGTTTCTGTCTTTTCTTCTACATTATTTTCTTCTACCTTCTTTTCTTCTTCAACTTCTGTTTTTTGTTCTGCCTTCTTTTCTTCTTCTTTAACTTCAATCTGTTCTTCTACCTTCTTTTCTTCTTCCTTAACTTCTACCTTTTCTTCTCCCTTAACTTCTACCTTTTCTTCTCCCTTAACTTCTACCTTTTCTTCTTCCTTAACTTCTACCTTTTCTTCTACCTTCTTTTCTTCTACCTTTTCTTCTTCCTTAAGTTCTACCTTTTCTTCTAGCTTCTTTTCTTCTTCTTTAACTTCTATCTTTTCTTCTACCTTCTTTTCTTCTTCTTTAACTTCTATCTTTTCTTCTACCTTCTTTTCTTCTACCTTAATTTCTGTCTTCACTTCTACTTTCTTTTCTTCCTCTTTAACTTCTTCTTTCGATTCTGTCTTTTCTTCCTTCTTGTCTTTTTCTTCACCCTTGTCTGTTGTTACATCTACCTTCTTTTCTTCCTTCTTGGCATCCACGTTTTCTTCCTTCAATTCATTCCTATCTTCCACATTGTCTTTCTTTTCTTCCGTGTTTGAGTCGACTTGTGAACCAGGGGGTCCCCTGTACTTCTTGGCTTTGCGGACAAAACCGTTCTCTATCATGCTGTATGCCATGTCTATTAAAGTCTCCTTCGCGTCCCTTGGAGTAACCCCTAGAACGTCCTTCATCTGCAAAACACAAGCCCTTGAATAAATAAAAAGGCAAAATTTGTCATGAAACTCAAAACACAAGCCCTTGAATAAATAAAACGGCAAAATTCGCCATGAAACTCAAACGTGATCGGTAACTACATGAACAGACAAGAAAATGTTTTATTTAACATTTTATGTATGCTTATACAGCATCAGACATATGGTTAAGGACTGCACAGATATTGCGAGAGAAAACCTGATGTCACCATTTCATGGGCTACTCTATTCGATTAGCAGCAAAGGACCGTTATATGCTCCATCCCACAGACAGGATGGCACATACCACAGCCTTTGATATACCAGTCATGGTGCACTGGCTGGAATGAGAACTAGCCATATAGGCCCACCAACGGGGATCGATCCCAGACCAACTACTTATCAAGCAAGCACTTTACCACTGCGCTACGTCCTGCCCTCACATGTACATATAAACGTACCTACAAAGTTTCACCACAATATAATGAAAACGTTATAGTTTGTTTTGTTTAACGACACCACTAGAGCACATAACTTATTAATCATCAGTTATCAGATGTATAACATTTGGTAACGCTGACATGTACATGTATACAGGGTGTATACCACCAAATCAAATTCCATAGACGACAATAGTAACATATGTGGCTAAAACTCTACCTGCAATGTATCAATCGACATAAACGCCATGGATATAAATACTACCACCCCTCACACTTAAGTGAATCTGAAACAACTGGGGTCAAGCTGCTCAGTTCTGAGATAACGGGTAGCATGTATGACTACCCTACATGTAGTTCCGCACAAAATTTTAGTCATTTGTTTTTTACAGGTACCCCATACATGTTTCAAGCAGAAGGCTACTTGACACATTGGTACCAGATAAAATTAAATTGCATTTTTTTGGTGATATTTTTTACAACCAAAACACTCACATTTATAACCAATCACAGGACTTGTGGCATTCACTTCTCTATCAAAAGTTGGGTGCACCTCGAACTCTGACCCAGCTGGAAGTTAATTGGTTTAGTACTACCTATACTGATAACATACATTTTTCAAAAAGTGTCCAGCTATGTGTCTTTATGACAACCAGGGTCTGGTGTATTCTGACATAAAAATGGCAACCTCACTGAATGGAGAAAACTTGAGGTGTTTTCTCTTTTATTATACATTACCGATCCTCAAACAAAGTGCAATTTCCCCCCCATGGAGTGGTCTGGTCGAACATCCCTAAAGCCAATGGAATGGCCTAAATTCTTCTACTGTATACTGCTCTCTAGTTCCGGTCACGTGACTGTATCTTCCTTCTTTTCCCTGAGCGCATCGCACGGAGAACAGGAAGCGGGGAGGCTCGGGTGGGTTGAAATCCTTGAGGATCGGTAATGTATAATAAAAGAGAAAACACCTCAAGTTTTCTCCAATTCTTTTAATATTACCGATCCTCAAACAAAGTGCAGCATTCAACAGCAGGCGGCGGGAACCGAGAACCGT
>JAECMU010066590.1:0-29203 GCA_016106625.1 Dracogyra subfuscus
ATCGGCGTCGGACATATGATTATGTCGAGAGAAAAAAACCAGTGGTTAGCTGACGGGGATCGATCCTAGACCGACCGCGCATCGGACGGGCACTGTACCACTGGGCTGCCCGCTTTGTGGGTGTGAATGCGTGCGTATGTCATATGTGTTTGGGTGAGTGTGCGTGTGGATGTGAGTGCGTGTGTGCGTGTGTGTTTAAAATACTTGTTTAATCTGTTTATTTGTTGTCGTTTGTTTTATTTTGTTGGATAGGGGGTTGTTGTGTTTGTTTCTTTGTTGTTGATTTATGGGGATTTTAAGCCTGTGGGTATTTGGATTTTTGTTTATCCCATTTTCATATTTTACTGAGATACAGAGATAAATCCTTCATTGCCGGAACAATATTACCCAAGAAAATAATAAGGATTTGACGTAAACGTTAGGAATATCTAAATTATCATATCTTGAAACAGGCACTGAAACATTTCACATTACTAATTATACATGTAAAACCCAAAGTCGTTAATTTACCTTCTATCCTTCATTCCCCTTGTTCTGCTTCCCCCTCCCTCCGTTCTAATTTTCGTTTTTGAT
The DNA here is from genome assembly GCA_016106625.1 of Dracogyra subfuscus. Classification (NCBI taxonomy): domain Eukaryota; kingdom Metazoa; phylum Mollusca; class Gastropoda; order Neomphalida; family Peltospiridae; genus Dracogyra; species Dracogyra subfuscus. Next base: position 574 of record JAECMU010066590.1, read on the forward strand.
CTTGATGAATTGTTCAAATGCAGACGAATATTAAATTATCCATGTCGTGTTGTTGTTTATATTATGTATAGATATAATTATACATATATGATATTATGTGTATATACATGTGTATATACATGTGTATATATACATGTGTTTGTTTTCATATATTATTATTAATTATATATATAGCTTTTATTATTATTATGATTATGATTTTTGTGATTATTACTATAATAATTATTATTATTATTACATTTATTGTATTATTATTATGATTATGATTTTTATGATTATGATTATTATTATTATTATTGTTGTTGTTGTTGTTGTTGTTGTTGTTGTTGTTGTTGTTGTTATTATTATTATTGTTATAATAATGCTATCCTAGCATTTACCCTTCGTGGATACAAGTTTATCAATGTCAAAGGATATTCTGTGTGATCATTCTGTAGGAACCCCATTGTTACACAGACTGGCAATGTCTGCTGTAAGATTCCTCTTTGTCAATCCAAAATAGGAAGCATGTAACGGCGAATAAGTTCATCCCGGTAGCGTACAGCTGTCAGGTTGCTTTGTACCAATACAAGTACACTTCTGCCAGTGTTTGAGATGGCTCCCCACATCATGAATCTGTCAACTTGGGTGACACAGTTGTTTGAAAATATTCATTGGGGCGTCTGTAAACACGTTGTCGTCCATCACAACGATGTAGAAGGAAACGTGACTCGTCGCTGAGCTACAATCGCCGCCAGTTTCACAAGTTCCACCCCTGTAAATCCGTGCACCAGCGAATACGTAAATGTCAGTGTTGACATCGCAGGACGGGACCTAGCCCGTAAATCAGCTCTCAAAGGCAGTTCCGAATGGTTTGTGGAGATACCCTTCTCAAACCAGGTAAAGAATGATTGAATGAATGTTTGATTAACGACACCCCAGCACAAAAATACATATTGACTATTGGGTGTCAGAAATGGTATATGAACAGAACATATATATTTATGTAAAACCATAGTGTAAGGATATGTGGGGGAAAGTATAATACAATAAAATAAAATCAAGCTAAATATATCTTAACATTGTGTACAGAAGTCAAAATATTTTAAACACTTTATAATTAACATTGGATGGAATTTGAACGATTACAAAACATTTCTGTTGCCAAATATATGATTTCTTGTCAGATTGAGATTATCACACTCCAACAAAATGTGACACACAATCAGTGTACACTGACAGTGTTCACACTGAGGAGGAGAGTCCTTCATTAAAATAAACGAATGCGTTAACTATATATGCGTCCAGCAGTGTTCGTTGCTGTGGCAGTTTGATGATGCAAATGCAGAACCCGGATGTAACGTGTTTGTGCTGCAGTTGTAATGCGGGGGTTTTCACTTCTGGTCCAGTCTTCAGCTGATTGAGAGACGGGACATGGTACTCTGATGGACGTTCATATGGCGTGCGACTGCTGACTGCGATTCACCTAACTGGAGGCGGACTATTGCAATGTTTCTATTTAGCAGGTTTAGTCTTGGCATCTTGTAACTCCTCTACGTCGAAATGGAAATGAGGCATCATTGCGAACATTGCAGCTTTAAATACACATCGCTACCCCAATCCTTTCCCCGAGTTTCAGGTGCATTCGCCAAAATCTGAACGTTTCACGCCGATTTCCTGCTGTTGTCGCACAACGTGCCATATCGTACGTTAAATTTGTTTTAGGATGCATTTGGGCATGTTGTCCCATTCCAGGAACATTAACAAACATGGTCATTCAGCAAATTTGTAAAACAAAAACATCGATATTTTGTAAAATCAAACACTTTTCTTCTTTCTCTATCGCCTATGCGTTCTTTTTTGACAGAGTATATTAGTCATGGAGTATTGTGGAAAAAAAAGCTTTTACATGCCCCAAACAGTTTGGTACTAAAACTATATAATTAGTGTCATCACTGCTAAGCATGAAAAGCAAAGATAATTTATTTTTTCAAAAATGGATTACCTTAATATAGTATAGCATGTTCTATAGTGGATGGGTATTGTAAGCAATTTTCGACCAACATTTCTGATCGATCTGTGATGCTAAATCTGGAGAAATAGTTATTGTTGTGCATTTCATTAGTAATTATGTATACATTAAAGTAAAATTAGATCATTTATAAGCACATGGAATCGATTGTATAGTTCCTCTTTTCCTAAATACTCTAGGATCTTTATTTGCTGCCTGTATAGACTTTTATATGCCCTCAATTTGACCTGCGATATTTGTTCATGATGCTCCACTATTGAAATAAAGTTTACTCCGCCATTAAGATGTTGATGCAATGAATATAACGAATAACACAAGCATCATGCACTTGGCTAATCATTCTTCGCGTTACTCCCTACAAATAGATGCATATAACATAGCGAACTGTTAAGGGTTGAACTAAATTTAAAATATCCACATTTAAACTGATGGCATATAATAGTAGTTCAGCTAGTTCAGTATTGTTCTAAGCTAGCTAAGTAGGTAATTAGTTTAACGTGCTCTTATACCACTAGGGTTTCGAACACTCCTATCACTGTGCTAAAACATGTTATTTCTAAAGTTTCAAAAATAAAGATGTTCCTTTAAAATGTAAAGTTATGCCGATTTATCTTTGTAATATCTTTTATAGCAATATAAAACAAATTTCGTTCAAATTTAGGTCATAATTCATATTAAATCATGTCCCTGATTAATTTGTTAGAACTGACATTTCACTCAAATGCTTTTGAGGATGGGATGACAATTTCATCTGTAACATTCAAAGTTGACGTCGGACACTCCCGAGTTTTTTCTGTTGTAAGATGTTTCCGACTAATAAAATATTTCTGCGATTAAACTTACATATAAAATATATTTTCTTGTTTAGAATATCAGTGTTTGCATATTAAGTGTGTTTCTGGTTTCTGTTTTTAAAAACTGGTCTGCGATCAAAACAGGTATAATTGTGAAATTAAACATTTGTGGTATACGACTTGCAGGTCCACATTTAAATATTGCCAAGTCAGAAATATATATTTGTTAATAATGTCTTCTGTATCAAGATATTGATGTACTATATTTGTCTAATGTTTAATTAGTTAAATGTACATAAAATTAACATAAAAATTACCAAAATACGTGATTCTGTAGACTATCATAAACAAGTAACTTGATACACCTACGTTTTCCTCTGGTTCGCTTGATACAAGAGTAACCAACCTGTAACAACTTCATGAATATATTATATCTAGTCAGTGGGCACATTTGTACATCTAGGTAAGAAGACGATTACCTCCCAAATGAAAAATGACCATTAATTCATCTTCATCATTTAACGATCCCCAAAAAGGTCTGCATGTGAAAACTATAGTTAAACATCTTATTGTTCACCAATTGTATCTTCACTTGACCTCGATCCCAAAATAAAAGTCCTGACAAAGAGAACTGGACTCGATGATCATATTCCTGTGAACAGATTCGTAGAAATCAGTGAGTATAAACGAAACGACCTATGGTTGATGAAATGGGTGTTGCAGTCAGCGGAGACAATTTCAAAGATAACACAATGTCCTCTTTAAACAAGGGAAGGTTGTCTTTGTGTAAACGTAGTTTCAAGGCAGTGTCTTCTTTAAACAAGGGAAGGTTGTCCTCGTGTAAACGTAGTTTTAAGACAGTGTCTTTTTTAAACAAGGGAAGGTTATCTTCGTGTAAACGTAGTTTCAAGACAGTGTCTTTTTTAAACAATGGAAGGTTGTCTTCATGCAAATGTAGTTTCAAGGCAGTGTCTTGTTTATAGAAGGGAAGGTTGTAAATATTATTTGACACACTAAAAGCCATTCATAGATATTAAGAGTTTGTCAAAGGTGATAAATCAATTGCTGTATTACCAGTTCTGTGTTTGACAGCATTCTAGATGTTATGTTGAATATGTCAAAATGCTAAAGGGTAGCCAGCTTGCACTCCAGGGGTCTTTAATTAGTTCCTCCCAAAGACCCCCACCCAAAACAAAACAAAAACAAAAAAAGACACCAATCAACAACAAACAAACCAAAAAACAACCCAACAACAACACAAAACAGCTGAGGGTTTGACAAAAATTGTATTACTTGTTTAATTGTGCAAAGTTTGTTCTTTTTAGGCATTTTCTGAATACCATTTTAGTTTGACATTTGACCGTAACATAACCTTGGTATTCAACTTGGGGAAGTCGCCTCATGAGTGTTTTGTACATGTATAGGGTAGACATACGCCTAATGAAAGAGCTTTTCTGGATATCTTCAAATTTTGACATTTACCTGACCATCTACGAATATTTCTGTCCTAAAGTACAACTCAGCCAAAATGTGGTGCTTTGGTCAAGCAAGTCCTAACCATTCCCCTAAGCCACACCACTATAGAGAGGCCTTTTTACTTTGCTAGTATGCATTTCCCCAGCTATGCTATTTTGCAAATAGTACCATGCCCAAAATTATACTATTACATGCTGGGTTTGGGTTCTGGCAAAACCACCACCACAAAATGCTGCAGATATCTTTCATCTGGCCATCATGACAACATGTTTTATTAATGAACATACACGTTTGAGTACAGTTGTTTCATGGAGTCATTCATTTGAGTGCTGACAGGGTCCATCTTTTTACAGTCCTAACCAATGCCACTTAACAAATGTATGAAGAGCTGCGTGGTGTCTGTATTGGAAAGTTCCTATTTAAAAATATCTTTGTTGTTATTCATGTATCAGTAGGTTGCCAGTGACACACTAAACCAAATATACATGTAAACACCAAAATGTATGCTCCCTTCCTTTCATTTCCCAATAGGTTGCAAGGAATACGTTTTCTACATGCCTTTTTTGCCTACGAAATTTATGAAATTGGTAACTATAATGCACGAGAAGTGTAGCAGCTTTCAATCATTGGTCAAATCCAGCCAGTGAATAATGATACATTTTATAATGTGTCAAGTACCAGTTTTTTCAAACTACATTACATTGGCAACTCACAAATAGACAAATAGATAGATAGACATATATGGTAGTACTAAACCAAATAACTTCTGGCTGGGTCAAAGTTCGAGGTGTACCTAAATTTTGATAGAGAAGTGAACACCACCAGTCCTGTGATTGGTTATAAATGTGAGTGTGTTAATTGTAAAAATAATAGTTTCACCTGGGTAAAAAAAAATGCAATTTTATTTCGTCTAGTACCAATATGTCAAGTAGCCTTGTGTTTGAAACAAGTATAGGGTACCTGTAAACAAAAGTACTCGTATTTTGTGCGGAACTAGGGTACTTATAGACGCTACCCTTTATCTCAGAACCGAGCAGCTTGATCCCCAGTTGTATCTGGTTCAGTTGAAGTGTGATGGGTGGTAGTATTTATATCCGTGGCATTTATGTTGATCACCTATGGGATTTGGTAGTATACACCCATATATATTCTTAATGTTTTTTTAATTACTGTCAACGTCGTGCCATATATATACAAACAGATAGACACCCACAAAGACAGACCGATAGACAGAGGGTCATGTAGATAGTATTTCTTGAACATAATCTGTGAATATCATTACCTGGACATTTGACCTTTGTGTCACAAAACTCTGTTGAGTTACGTCTGTTCTCTGTTCCACAGTCTGTGCCGCCATTTTGTGGAGCTGGGTTGGTGCACTTTCGTATCTGATATCTTTTGCGAGATCCCACACCACACGCAACACTACAGTCACCTAGTCGATCATAACTCCAACTGCTCCAGCCTCCGTTAACAGCTATAATAAGAAATGAAATACGTCTTACACAAGGTTGTTGGGAATTACACGATCTTGTATATCACTGCAGTTTTGTGGTTGTGGCTCCATTTAAGTGCGGGTGGACCCATTGGGCTATTTCTCGTCCCAACCAGTGCTCCACAAATGGTATAACAAAGGCCGTAGTGTGTGTTATCTTGTCTGTGTGATGGTGCATATCAAATACCCCTTGCTGCTAATAAAAAATAGGCCATAAAATGGTGACAGCGGTTTTCCTCTCTCAATATATGTGTGGTCCTTAACCATATGTCTGACACCATATAACCGTAAGTAAAATGTGTTGAGTACGTCGTTAATCAAACATTTCCTTCTTCCCTATCTCTGTTGATTTGTTGTTGTTTGAAGGGATTGTTCGTGTCTGGGCTATACGAGTTTCAGGGTATTGGGTTTTACCAACTTTATGGGATTTTGTGAGTATTATTGGGATTGTTTAAGGGGTGGACATTTGGAATATTTTAATTTTGTCTCCAGATCTCTTAGACTGATACAAAGGTAATCATTTGAGTGCCAACAAAACCCCTTCATTAACAAGAAAATAGTAATGTTTAGCGTTAGCTATCGGGATATCTAAATAAGGTTTTTTAAATTTTGGGAACACACAACTAGACACACAGATATACAAATATATAGACATATAGATATTGGCTTCACATTATTGGCAACATTGTACCACACATAGACAAACACCCAGAAATATTGATATACAGACAGACACATAGCAAGATTGATAGGAAGATATCCACTCAAAAAGACTGATAGACAGGCAGATATTAAAAAATATTGTTAGACAGACAGACACATATAAAGATTGATAGACAGACAGACACTCAGAGGGTCATGTAGATAGTATTTCTCGAACATAATCTGTGAATCTCGGTACCTGGACATTTGACCTTTGTGTCACAAGACTCTGTTGTGTTACGTCTGTTTTCTGTTCCACAGTCTTTGCCGCCATTTTGTGGAGCTGGGTTAGTGCACGTTCGTATCTGATATCGTGTCCGAGATCCCACACCACACGTGACACTACACACACCTATCTGATCATAACCCCAAGTGGTCCAACCTCCGTTGACAACTATAATAAAAATGAAATACCTCTTATGCAAGATTGTTGGGAAATACATGATCTTGTATATCATTGCAGTTTTGTGGTTGTCGCTCTATTTCAGTGTGGGTGGGCCCATTGGGCTATTTCTCGTCCCAGGCAGTGCTCCACAACTGGTGTTACATAGACATACACCCATAAAGATTGATAGAGAGACAAACCCGTAGAAAACTAAATACAGACAGCCACTCAGAAACATTGATAGACAGACACTCAGAAAGACTGATAGACAGACACTAAGAAGATCGTGTAGATAGTATTTCACGAACATATAAAAATCTCGTTACCTGGACATTTGACCTTTGTGTTACAAGACTCAGTTGTGCTACGTGAGTTTTCTGTTCCACAGTCTTTGCCTCCATTTTTTGGAGAGGGGTTGTTGCACGTTCGTATCTGATATCTTCTCTGGGATCCAACACCACATGTGACACTACAATCACCTAGCTGATCAAAGCTCCAACTACTCCAGCTTCCGTTGACAACTATAATAAGAAATGGAATACCTGTTATAGAAGGTTGTTGGGAATTACACGATCTTGTATATCACTGCAGTTTTGTGGTTGTCACTCTATTTCAATGTGGGTGTGCCCATTGGGCTATTTCTTGTCCCAGCCAGTTCTCCAGAACTGGTGTTACAAAGACAGTGATGTTTGTTACCCTCTCAGTGTGATGGTGTATATAAAATACCCCTTGCTGCGAACTGAAAATAGCTGATGAAATGGCGACAGCGGGTGTCCTCTCTCAATATATGTGTGGTCCTTAACCACATGTCTGATGCCATATAACCATAACTAAATTGTGTTGAATGTGTCGTTAATCAAACATTTCCTTCCTCCCTCTCTTTGATGATTTCGTGTTGTTGTCTTGGGGGACTTGGGTGTATTTGAACCTTTTTGTGTTGTTGTTTGAAAGGATTGTTCCTGTCTGGGTTTTACGATTTTCGGGGTATTGGATTTTATCGACTTTATGAAAATTGTGTTAATATTTTGGGATTGTTTAAAGAGTGGACATTTGGAATATCGTTATTTTGTCTCCAGATCTCTTAGACTGATACAAAAGTAGTAATTTGAGTGCCAAAAAATCTTCATTATCTAGAAAATAATAATGTTTACCGTTAGCTATAGTGATATCTAAATCAATGTTTTCAAATTTTAGCAACACACAACTAGACACACAGATAGACAAATATATAGGCATTGAGACATTGGCTTCACATTATTGGCAACATCGAATAACATAGACATACACCCAGAAAGATTGATAGAGAGACAGACCCGCAGAAAACTAAAATATACAAACAGCTACCCAGAAAGATTGATAGACAGACACTCAGAAGCATTGATAGACATACAGACAACCACTTAGAAACATTGATAGACAGTCACTCAGGAAGACTGATATACAGACGCTATGAAGATCTTGTAGATAGTATTTCACTAATATATAAAAATCTCGTTACCTGGACATCTGACCTTTGTGTCACAAGACTCAGTTGTGCTACGTGAGTTTTCTGTTCCACAGTCTTTGCCGCCATTTTTTGGAGAGGGGTTGTTGCACGTTCGTATCTGATATCTTCTCTGGGATCCAACACCACATGTGACACTACAATCACCTAGCTGATCAAAGCTCCAACTACTCCAGCTTCCGTTGACAACTATAATAAGAAATGGAATACCTGTTATACAAGATTGTTGGGAATTACACGATCTTGTATATCACTGCAGGTTGTGTGGTTGTCACTGTATTTCAGTGTGGGTGTGTCCATTGGGCTATTTCTCGCCCCAGCCAGTTCTCCAGAACTGGTGTTACAAATTCAGTGATGTTTGCTACCCTATCTGTGTGATGGTGCATATAAAATACCCCTTGCTGCAAACTGAAAATAGCTGATGAAATGGCGACAGCGGGTGTCCTCTCTCAATATATGTGTGGTCCTTAACCATATGTCTGACACCATATAACCATAAGTAAATTGTGTTGAGTGTGTCGTTAATCAAACATTTCCTTCCTCCCTCTCTTTGATGATTTGGTGTTGTTGTCTTGGGGGACTTAGGTGTATTTGAACCTTTTTGTGTTGTTGTTTGAAAGGATTGTTCCTGTCTGTGTTTTACGATTTTCGGGGTATTGGATTTTATCAACTTTAAGGGATTTTGTGAGTATTTTTTGGATTGTTTAAAGAGTGGACATTTGGAATATCGTTATTTTGTCTCCAGATCTCTTAGACTGATACAAAAGTAGTAATTTGAGTGCCAAAAACTCTTCATTATCTAGAAAATAATAATGTTTAGCGTTAGCTATAGTGATATCTAAATCAATGTTTTCAAATTTTAGCAACACACAACTAGACACACAGCTAGACAAATATATAGACATAGACACATTGGCTTCACATTATTGGCAACATCGTATAACATAGACATACACCCAGAAAGATTGATGGAGAGACAGACCCGCAGAAAATAAAAATATACAGACAGCTACTCAGAAAGATTGATAGACAGACACTCAGAAGCATTCATAGACAGACAGACAACCACTTATGAACATTGATAGACAGTCACTCAGAAAGACTGATAGACAGACAACCGCTTAGAAACATTGATAGACAGACACTAAGAAGATCACTAATATATACAAATCTCGTTACCTGGACATTTGACCTTTGTGTCACAAGACTCAGTTGTGCTACGTGAGTTTTCTGTTCCACAGTCTTTGCCGCCATTTTTTGGAGACGGGTTGTTGCACATTCGTATCTGATATCTTGTCCGAGACCCAACACCGCACGTGACACTACAGTCACCCAGCTGATCAAAGCTCCAACTACTCCAGCCTCCGTTGACAACTATAATAAAAAATGAAATACGTCTTATACAAGGTTGTTGGGAATTAAACGATCTTGTATATCACTGCAGTTGTGTGGTTTCGCTCTATTTCAGTGTGGTTGGGCCCATTGGGCTATATCTCGTCCCAGCCAATGCTCCACAAATACCTTAATGTGTGTTATCCTATCTGTGTGATGGTGTATATAAAATACCCCTTTTTGCGAACTGACATTAGCTGATGAAATGGCGACAGCTGGTGTCCTCTCTCAATATATGTGTGGTCCTTAACAACATGTCTGACACCATATAACCATACATAAATTGTGTTGAATGCGTCATTAATCAAACATTTCCTTCCTCCCTCTCTTTGATGATTTCTTGTTGTTATCTTGGGGGTCTTAGTGGTATTTGAACTGTTTGGTTGCTTTTGTTGTTTGAAAGGATTGTTCCTGTCTGGGTTTTACGATTTTCGGGGTATTGGATTTTATCAACTTTATGAGATTTTGTGAGTATTTTTTGGATTCTTTAAAGAGTGGACATTTGGAACATCGTTATTTTGTCTCCAGATCTCTTAGACTGATACAAAAGTAGTAATTTGAATGCCAAAAAATCTTCATTAACCAGAAAATAATAATGTTTACCGTTAGCTATATGGATATCTAAATCAGTGTTTTCAAATTTTGGCAACACACAACTAGACACACAGATAGACAAATATATAGACATAGAAACATTGGCTTCACATTATTGGCAACATCGTACAACATAGACATACACCCAGAAAGACTGATAGAGAGACAGACCCGCAGAAAACAAAAATGTACAGACAGCTACTCAGAAAGATTGATAGACAGACACTCAGAAGCATTGATAGACAGACAGAGAACCACTTAGAAACATTGATAGACAGTCACTCAGAAAGACTGATAGACAGACACTATGAAGATCGTGTAGATAGTATTTCACTAATATATAAAAATCTTGTTACCTGGACATCTGACCTTTGTGTCACAAGACTCAGTTGTGCTACGTGAGTTGTCTGTTCCACAGTCTTTGCCGCCATTTTTCGGAGACGGGTTGTTGCACGTTCGTATCTGATATCTTGTCCGAGACCCAACACCGCACGTGACACTACAGTCACCCAGCTGATCAAAGATCCAACTACTCCAGCCTCCGTTGACAACTATAATAAAAAATGAAATACCTCTTATACAAGGTTGTTGGGAATTAAACGATCTGGTATAGCTCTGCAGTTTTGTGGCTGTCACTCTATTTCAGTGTGTGTGGGCCCATTGGGCTATATCTTGTCCCAGCCAGTGTGTTATCTTATCTGTGTGATGGTGCATATAAAATACCCCTTTTTGCGAACTGACATTAGCTGATGAAATGGCGACAGCTGGTGTCCTCTCTCAATATATGTGTGGTCCTTAACCACATGTCTGATGCCATATAACCATAAATAAATTGTGTTGAATGCGTCGTTAATCAAACATTTCCTTCGTCCTTCTCTTTGATGATTTATTGTTGTTGTCTTTGGGGGACTTAGATGTATTTGAACCTTTTTTGTTGTTTGACGGGATTAGTCCTGCCTGGGTTTTACGATTTTCGGGGTATTGGATTTTATCAACTTTATGGGATTTTGTGAGTATTTTTTGAATTGTTTAAAGGGTGGACATTTGGAATATCGTTATATGTTTCTCCAGATCTCTTAGACTGATACAGAGGTAATCATTTGAGTGCCAAAACAATCTTCATTAACCAGAACATAATACGGTTTAGCGTTAGCTACAGTGATATCTAAATCAATGTTTTAAGATTTTAGCAACACACAACTAGACACACAGATAGACAAATTTATAGACACAGAAACATTAGCTACACATTATTGGCAACATTGTACCACACATAGACAAACACCCAGAAATATTGATAGACAGACACATAGAAATACTGATAGCCAGAGAGTGACTCACAAATACTGATAGACAGACAGACACCCAGAGGGTCATGTAGATAGTATTTCACTAATTTATAAAAATCTCGTTACCTGGACATTTGACCTTTGTGTCACACGACTCAGTTGTGCTACGTGAGTTTTCTGTTCCACAGTCTTTGCCGCCATTTTTTGGAGACGGGTTGTTGCACGTTCGTATCTGATATCTTCTCTGGGATCCAACACCGCACGTGACACTACAGTCACCCAGCTGATCAAAGCTCCAACTACTCCAGCCTCCGTTGACAGCTATAGCAAGAAATAAAATTCCTCTTACACAAGGTTGTTGGGAATTATGCGATCTTGTATATCATTCCAGTTTTGTAGTTGCCGCTCTGTGTCAGTATGGGTGGGCCCATTGGTCTATTTCTCGTCCCAGCCAGTGCTCCACAACTGGTGTAACAAAGACCGTGATGTTTGGTATCCTGTCTGTGTGATGGTCCATATAAAATACCCATTGCTGCTAATCGAAAATAGCCCATGAAATGGCGACAGCTGGTGTCTACTCTCAATATATGTGTGACACCTAACCATATGTCTGACGTCATATAACTGTAAATAAAATGTGTTGAGTGCGTCGTTAATCAAACATTTCCTTCTTCCTTATCTCTGATGATTTGCTGTTGTTGTCTTGGGGAACTTGGGTGTATTTGAACTGTTTGGTTTTTGTTGTTGTTTGAAGGTTTTCTTTTCTTGTCTGGGCTTTACAAGTTTTGGGGTATTGGGTTTTGCCAACTTTATGGGATATTGCGAGTATTTTCGGGATTGTTTAAGGTGTGGATACTTGGACTATTTTTATTTTATCTTCAGATCTCTTAGACTAATACAAACGTAATCATTTGAGTGACAACAAATCTTCATAAACAACAAAATAATAAGGTTTAACGTTAGCTATCGGGATATCTAAATCAGTATTTTCAAATTTTGGAAACACGCAACTAGACACGCAATTAGACAAATATATAGACATACATACATTGGCTACATATTATTGGTAACATTGTACCACACATAAACAGGCACCTAGAAAGATTGATAGACAGAGAGACACATAGAAATATTGATAGACAGCCACTCAGAAAGATTGACAGACAGACATTCAGAAAGATTGATATTCAAAAAGATTGATATAGAGACAGACACATAGAAAGGTTGATAGACAGCCACTCAGAAAAATTGATAGCCAACAACCACTCAAAATGATTGATAGACATACAGACAGCACTCAGAAAGACTGACAGACAAACACTCAGAAATATTGATAGACAGACACTCAGAAAGACCGATAGACAGACAGACACTCAGAGTGTCTTGTAGATAGTATTTCACGAAAATATAAATATCTCGTTACCTGGACATTTGACATTTGTGTCACAAGACTCAGTTGTGCTACGTGTGTTTTCTGTTCCACAATCTTTGCCGCCATTTTTTGGAGCTGGGTTGATGCACGATCGTATCTGATATATTTTCCGAAATCCAACACCACATGTGACACTGCAATCACCTAACTGATCTAAGCCCCACCTGCTCCAGGCTCCGTTGACAACTATAACAAGAAATGAAATACCTCTTACACAAGATTGTTGGGAATGACACGAACTTATATATCAATGCAGTTTTGTGGTTGTTGCTCTATTTTAGTGTGGGTGGGCCCTTTGGCTATTTCTCGTCCAGTCAGTGCTCCACAACTGGTATAACAAAGGCTGTGGTATGTGTTATCCTCTCTGTGTGATGTTGTATATAAAATACCCCTTGCTGCTAATCACAAAGAGTATCCCATAAAAAGGGGTTATTCCTGTTTGGGTTTTACGATTTTTGGGCCATTGGATTTTATTGACTTTATGGGATTTTGTGAGTATCTGTGGGATTGTTTATGGGGCAGGCATTTGGAATATCTTTATTTTGTCTCCAGATCTCTTAGTCTGATAAAAAGGTAATCATTTGAGTGCCAAACAAGTCTTCATTAATCACAAAATAATAAGGTTTAAAGGGACATTCTTGAGTTTGTTGCATTATAAGACGTTTCCAACTAATGAAATATGTATACGATTAAACTTACATATTACATATATTTTCTTGTTTAGAATATCAATGTCTCTTTATTCAATGCGTTTTTGGTCGTCTTAATATTTGTAAGAAGCCCAAACTGGATTTTGGTTTCAAATAGTTTCGTACCTACGAAAAAATAAATTTAAGAAATAAAATAAAATTTAACTAATATACATCCAGTAATATATTAGGGAGAAAAATATATTTGATATGTAATTACAATCATTAAAAATCAGGAATGTCCCTTTAACATCAGCTATAGGGATATCTAAATCAGGTTTTCCTGTTTGGGTTTTACGATTTTTGGGGTATTGGATTTTATCGACTTTGTGGCATTTTGTGAGTATGTTTGGGATTGTTTAAGGGGTGGACATTTGGAATATGTTTATTTTGTCTCCAGATCTCTTTGACTAATACAAATGTAATAATTTGAGTGCCAAACAATCTTCATTAACAACAAAATAATAAGGTTTAACGTTAGCTATATGAACATCTAAATCAGGTTTTCAAATTTTGGCAACACACAACTAGACACGCAAACAGAGAAATATATAAACATATATACATTGGCTACACATTATTGGCAACATTGTACCACACATAGACAGACACCTAGAAATATTGATATAGAGACAGCCACTTAGAAAGACTGATAGACAGACATTCAGCAAGATTGATAGACAGCCACTCAAAAATATTGATAGACAGGTATTCAGAAATATTGATAGACACACAGCCACTCAAAAAGATTGATAGACAGGCATTCAGAAATATTGATAGACAAACAGCCACTCATAAAGATCGATAGACAGACAGACAGCCCCTCGGAAAGATTGATAGACAGACACTCAGAAAGACTGATATACAGACAAACACCCAGCAGTTCATGTAGATAGTATTTCACGAACATATAAAAATATTGTTACCTGGACATTTGACGTTTATGCCACAAGCCTCTGTTAAGCTTCGCTTGTTTTCTGTTCCACAGTCTTTGCCACCATTTTGTGGAGCTGGGTTGTTGCACGTGCGTATTTGATATCTTTTGCGATATCCCACACCACACGTGACACTACATACACCTAGCTGATCATAGCCCCAACTGCTCCAACCTCCGTTCACTATAAAAATCAAATGAAATACTTTTGACACAAGGTTGTTAGAAATTAGACAAGTGTTTATATAAATGCAGTCTTGTGGGTGTGTCCACATTTCATTCAGGACAGTAGGTTAGTGGACAGTGAGAGAGAAGAGGGTTTAGTGGTCTTACATCTACTCATTCAGGACAGTAGGTTAGTGGGCAGTGAGAGAGAAAATTGCTTAGTGGTCTTACATCTACTCATTCAGGACAGTAGGTTAGTGGACAGTGAAAGAGTAGAGGGTTTAGTGGTCTTACATCTACTCATTCTGGTGTTAAAACTTGCTCTGGGTGGGATCCGGTACTGTACTGTTTACACAATACCTACCGAGGCCGGTCACAAATCATCTATGAAATCTCCCCAGTTAACAATGATACACTTTATCATTTCTCAAAATGATGTTAGGTAGTTAAAGTGTTTTTAAACCATTGGCAACACACACATTGACAGACACACAAATATGAATAGATAGACATACAGATATTATTTTTGTTTTCAAATTATTGGCAAAATCGTACCACACATAGACAGATGGACAAACAGACACTCAGAAAGACAGTTAGACAGATAGACAGTCAGAAGATAGCATTTCAGGAACAAAATCTTATAATTTCTTTACCTGGACATTTGATGTTTGTAGTACAAGACACTGTTGAGCTACGTTTGTATCGTGTTCCACAGTCGTTACCACCATGTTTTGGAGCTGGGTTGGTGCACGTTCGTATCTGATATCTTCTCCGAGCTCCCACGCCACACGTGACACTACAGACACCTAGTTGAACGTCACCCCACCTGCTCCAACCTCCGTTGACAGCTATAAGTACAAATGAAATACTTCTGACACAAGGTTGTTGAAAATTAGACGAGTTTGTATATCATTGCAGTGTTGTGGTTGTGGACACATTTCACTATAGGTGGGATAAAATAGAGTACTCACATGATTTTGGGTTTGTAGTTTTCGCTTGAGGTGTGATGAGTCACGTTCAAATTTAGTTTAAAAAATCCATCTTATCTTGCTCCTATGTACCCATATCTTTCTGACTGTATAACACACTAGAATTGTTATTGTTTATTAATAGCATTAACTAATAGTGTCTGACACGCAAGTATTATGTTGGATATTATGTACACTAATACAGTGTGTTGCATTATCTATGGAAGAGAATACATCACAATATATGCATAATGGTATTCCAGTATATGGGTGGTTTTAAATAATTCTACTGTATGAAGCTATAGCATATTACGTATGGAACTTTAGAACATTGAACGTTATTGCGGATTTTATTTGGATAAACTACTTACTATTAAAAGTGTACATGGTCAAATCATTGATGTTAAGAAATGGTGTACCATTTAAAAGCTAATCAACATCTAATGACAATGATGGTTGAGTGCCCAACCGTTTTCTTCTACCACACACAAAAGTAAGTTTAGACTGATAAGAAAACAAAATGTACTTCCTTTCTTCTTCTTCTTCTTCGTTATCTCCAATAATTTCTTTTTTTTATGTCTTTCAATTGCAACCCTAGATATATTAATCTATATGGGATTGTCTCTCATAGAATGTACTCAGCAGTCGTGGGACAAGTTTGCCGGCAAAAGAGTGTTGAATGGAAATATCCACATATTGGGGCAAATCTAAGATTCCAAGAACTAAAGAATTACAATATGTTATTGCTATATTGGGAATTATATTCAGTAATACACTATTGTTGAAATGTTTAGTGTAACCACGTACGTTTTGCTGTGTCCATAGAACTCAATATACACTATATAAGAATAAACTCTAGAACTGACAAGGAGGTCACAACATCGGTGTGTGTGTGTGTGTGTGTGTGTGTGTGTGTGTGTGTGTGTGTGTGTGTGTGTGTGTGTTTGGAATATGTTCAGCTGTCATAACATGTACTCATGAATCACCATCACAACAGTGATGATATCAAGCGTTTGCGAAATATGGGCATTTCCAAAGTGACACATTCTGAAAGAATTGTCCATATATAATTATGGAATGATTTTTGTAATGTTTTACTCATACAACTTTGTAGTTTGAGAGACATTGCTAGAAAAAGTAATATTTTAAAAGTACTTTTGAATGTCTGCTTTTGGCATATTTAAGGACGAGACGCATTGCCACCACTTTGGCTACGCCTACTGATCTTCTATATGCATGTTCACGTATAAAGGCGCAAGATTTAGGGCAGTCGGTAGACCGCTGTTGTGAGTTACTTGTGAGATAGGACCGACATTTTCTGTGGCTTGATGTGTCGAACATAATGTTGGTTCATGAGTGTGCCCAATTTGTTGAAAAATAGTTCATTCTCAAACATACTCACCGGGTGGATCTGCAATTAAAAAGAAAACAATATTACTATTCAGTTCATATAGTAACAAGTCAACACATTATTGTTATGTTAGGAATGATATTCAGTATTACACTATTGTTGAAATGTTTAATGTAACCACGTGCATTTTGCAGTGTCCATAGAACTCAATATGCACACTATAAGGATACAGACTAGGACAAGTAATCTGACATCAGTTATTTTGCATGATTGTATACAGACATCAGTGACTTTATGTTTGTATTCAGGCATCAGTGATTTCGAGTGTATATTCAGACATCAGTGATTTTATGTGTGTATTCAGACATCAGTGATTTTATGTTTGTATTCAGACATTAGTGATTGTATGTGTGTATTCAGACATCAGTGATTTTATGTTTGTATTCAGACATCAGTGATTTTATGTGTGTATTCAGTCATCAGTTATTTTATGTGTGTATTCAGACATCAGTGATTTTGTGCATGTATTCAGACATCAGTTATTTTATGTGTGTATTCAGACATCAGTGATTTTATGTGTGTATTCAGATATCAGTGATTTTATGTTTGTATTCAGATATCAGTGATTTTTTGTTGTTGTGTGTATTCAGACATCAGTGATTTTATGTTTGTATTCAGACATCAGTGATTGTATGTGTGTATTCAGACATCAGTGCTTTTATGCGTGTATTCAGACTTCAGTGATTTTATGCGAATGTTCAGACATCAGTGATTTTAATGACTGAATGAATGAATGTATGTTTAACGACACCCCAACACGAACCAGTGATTTTATATGTGTATTCAGACAGCAGTGATTTTACAGATTGTCGTCAGACATCAATTATTTTACATGCTTGTATTCAGATATCAGTGATTTTACATGCTTGTATTCAGACATCAGTGATTTATCCGTGTATTCAGACATCAGTGATTTTATGTGTGTATTCAGACATCAGTGATTGTATGCGTGTATTCCGACATCAGTGAGTGTATGTGTGTATACAGACTTCAGTGATTGTATGTGTGTATACAGACTTCAGTGACTGTATGTGTGTATACAGACATCATTGATTGTATGTTTGTATTCAGATATCAGTTATTTTATGTTTGTATTCAGACATCAGTGATTTTATATATTTTATGTTTGTATTCCGACATCAGTAATTTTACGTGTGTATTCAGACATCAGTGATTTTATGTGTGTATTCAAACATCGGTGACTTTATATGTGTATTCAGACATCGGTGATTATATGTGTGTAGTCAGACATCAATGATTTTACATGTTTGTACATAGTCAGACATCAGTTATTTTACATACATGTCTAAGTCAGACGTCAGTGATTGTTGTATGTTTTCTCGATACTGTGTCAAAACAGGGCGGGACGTATCCCAGTTTAAACCCTTAAGGATACTGTGTCAAATCGGGGTGGGGCGGGACGTAGCCCAATGTTAACCCTTCAGGATACTGTGTCAAAACGGGGCGAGATGTAGCCCAGTGGTAAACCCTTCAGGCAACATTGACGTTTCGGCAGAAAATTGGGAACCCAAAATTCAAAAAATTCAAACTATATTAAACATATGGAGCAATCGAAAATTAACTTTACATGGTAAAGTAGTGGCAGTAAATTCTTTAGCCACTAGTGGCATCTGGTACTTATCTAATGTTACAGAACTTCCGGAAAAATATGCCAAACAAATTGATACTATAATTCTTGATTTTATATGGAGTTATAGAAAACATTTTGTATCGAAGGAGCAAATTCAACTGCCTAAGGAGTTAGGGGGATTAGGGGTTGTAAATGTTCGGCTTAAGATTAAAGCACAACATATTAAATTTATAAGTAGATTTCTGAGTTTAGAAGGAGAAGGGAACTGGAAATCGTTAGTAGGTTATTTTCTAGGATCATATAAACAAATTGATATTGATAGACACACCTTAAAATGTAAAATTGCAAACAAAAAACTAAATTTTAAACTAATGCCGAACATCTAGAAAGACATATTATTAATTTGGGATCAGCTTGACATTACGCGGGACACGGAGAGCTATCAACAAATCTTGTATGAACCTCTCCATGACAATTTGACTATAAGCAACACACAACACGAATACGTACGTAGAGAAAGACTAAATTTAGTCAGAGACATTTGGGACATGGGAACAAACGACTTTTTGGACTTTGCTGGGTGTTCAACCAGCGCGGCCTTTTACCGCCAAATTAACGACTTACAAGACAATTTTCCTCGACCGCTATTAAGGACGTTAAAGTACGATGATCCCTTTGATGGTGACTTAGACGCCATCTTTTGTATCAACGTTGGTGATACGAAAAAAGACGTAACAGTAGCGACGACTAAAGACATATACACAGTTTTGTTACTAAGAACTTACAAAGACGCATCGTTTAAGACCAGATGGGAAAATATCTTCACGAACATAAACTGGACAAATGTTTGGCAGACTTTAAATTCTGGGTTAATTGAAAATGCTGATTATGACTTAATTTATAAAATGATTAGACATGTTGTTGCAGTTAGAAAATATCTTTATGACTGGAAGATTGAGCCCACTCCACAGTGCCTGGTGTGCGACGGGGTGGACTCAGTCCTGCATGCCTTTTTCCACTGCAGCAAAACTCAATCATTTATTAAACGTATTGAACCTATTTAAAAAAAAAAAACCTTTTGCTACTAAATTCAAGCTAAACCCATACAGAATGTTTTTTGAGTTTAAATATAAATCTGGCAACAATGCATCGAACTTAGGGATCTTTCTCTGGAGTAAACTTATAAGGGTAATTTGGACTACACGAAAATTATTAGAGGATAATAAGCCATGCAATGAGATGGCACTTTTCAAACATTTAGTTTATTCGAGGGTTGAAATTGAATATTTTGCCGCTTTAGAACGTCCAAACAAAAGGGAAAAATTCCTAAAATACTGGTGCTTCGAAGGGGTCGTTGCCTCGTGCAATGACGCTTTCGATATTACATATCAACTATAAGAATTATGGTTTACAAAATGCACAACATGTAGAAAACTAGGCCTGGCCATCCCGGCTTGTAGCTTTGGAAGCCAGGCCCGCAGACCAGGTTAGCATTCTTTTAATAACTTTAACAACACACACTAAATATTTAATAAAAACAAAAACACAAGCATGCATTGTATATATTTATTATGAAACAAGCACAAACACTCCGATTGTATATATACATATCAACATTCAAAGAGAACCTGGTCATTGTAAATAGGTAGGTCTTTCGTCAATAAATGGGGCAATCGGCAAAATGTCCGGTACTGCCTGAAAAAAAAAATGGTGTGGGATGTAGCCCAGTATTAACCATTTAGGATATTGTGTCAAAGCGGGGCGAGGCGTAGCCCATTGGTAAAGCCTTCAGGAGTTCTTGAAAAGAAATTAATATTTGTTTAATGGCACCTGAACACATTTATAATCACGGCTATAAAACATCTAACATAACATTATGATCATGTTGATAGTTGGTCAATAGAAGAAAACAAATGCTACCCCACATAGGCTACTCTTGATGATATAATAGCAAGGGATCGTTTGTGTGCCCTTTCTCAAAGAAAATATAGGACATACCACGGCCTTTTGATATGCCAGTCGTTGAAGAGTGGTCGGAACGCAACAAACACCTCGAGTCCTTCGAGTGTAATCGATCGTGCGACTCATCACATATATATCACGAGAATGTTTAATCCCGATTTTAGAAAGTGGCAGTCCTCCTATGACTTAGCATTAAATAGAGACTAATGGAATGAATCATTAGTTTGTCATAATGTCATTGGACTCTGCATTGTGCAGAGATAGGGTCTTGATTTTCTCGTCTAGACTGAAAGTGGTATACCATTCATGCACGCCATAAAATGCATCAGAAGTTATATTATGGCGAGTCCAAAAGCTGAAGCAGAAGGGATATTTCTGGACATGAATGGAAAATTGACAACTGCCAAGCAAATCATCAATTTTATCATATAGCTTATTCTGGAGACAGGTGTCACTTTGAATCTGTAGGGACGGGTTGCAGCTCAGTGGTAAAGCGTGCGGACAAGGATCGAATCCTGTCGGTGGCTGCTTCTGGTTTCAGCCAGTGCACAACGACTGGTATATCAAAGGTCGTGGTATGTGCTATGATGTGTGGGGTGTTGCATATAAAATATATCATGCTTCAATTTTTATCAGGTTTCCTTTCTAAAACTGTATCTCAAAATAACCAAATAACTAAATAGTTGATATTCAGTAGCTGACAATAAATCAATCAATGTGCTCTAGTGGTGTTGTTAAACAAAACAAACTTTAACTTTTAACTGTATATATAGATCGAGGTATGAAACCCGGGTTTAGTAACTTTCACTTGTTTCATGCGGCCTCGGTGAAGTAGTGCTTAAGCCATCAGGCTACACGCTGGTAGGTACAGGGTTCGCAGCCCGGTACCGGCTTCAATCCAGAGTGAGTTTTCAAGGGCTAACCACTAAACAACTAACAACTAACACACTGTCCTGGACAGACAGCCCAGATAGCATGAAATCGTGTGTGAAACTTAATTGAGTATAAGCACGAAAATAAGTTGAATGAAATTTTTCATATTGTTATTACTGGATGACTTGAGAGTGTCATTATAGCGTGAAATGAAACTGAACCTTTTTATATTCCTTTATGTTCGAAATTCTTATTCAACAGCAAACAAAAATATTTCGTGAATAATGAGACATGGTTGATATACGTCTATACCTTGTTCCAGTAAATAACATTACCTGGGGCGTACCCAGAGAAAAAGAAAAAAAAAACTATCGAGGCAAACCCAGACCTTTAAAATAAATATTAGTGTCATGGAGAAAATAAAATAAATCTGTTACGTTGTTGTTTTTTGTTCTTGTTTTGTTGCTTTTTGTTTTGTTTGTGGGGAATTGGGTTTTCTTTGTTGATGTTTGTTTGTTTGTTTTTCGTTGGGTTTTGTTTTCACTACTTTTGATTTAATTTTCTGTTTGCTTAAAGGGACATTCCTGAGTTTGCTACAATGTTTTAAGATGTTATCGATTTACAAAATATTTCTTCAATTAAACTTACATATTAAATATATTTTCTTGTTTAGCATTTTAGTGGCTGTATATTAAACGTATTTCTGATCGTTCTAATATTTGTACTAGGTTAAATTTCATTATATTTCCTAAAATATATTATTTCGTACGTACGAAATTATTTAAAGACGAAATCCAGTTTGAGATTTATAGAAATATTATGACGACCAGAAACACATTGAACATACAGACACTGATATTCTAAACAAGAAAATATATTTAATATGTAAGTTTAATCGTAGAAATATGTTGTTAGTCGGAAACATCTTACAATGCAGCAAACTCAGGAATGTCCCTTTAAAATGATGAGTCTTGTTTAACAATGTTACTAAACTTCGTTACTTTAAAGTTACAGTCCACTAATGAAATACTAGATCCGAGCCTGTATATTTTGTTATTTTCTTTCTTCATTAATTGTTTAACAAAACAACAAAATAATAATAATAATAATAACAATACTACTACTACTACTAATAATAGTAATAATAATGATTGTTGATGATGATGATGATGATGATTATGATGATGATGATTGTCGTGGTGAAAAACCTTCCTTTAGGAGATAATAAAGATATATAATTTAGTTTGTCGTGGAGATTATTGAGTTTTTAAAATAAATTATAACACATTTTAACACTGGTGAACTTTTGACAGCTGTTGTGGCTGTGTTCATATCTCGTGTTACCGGTGGGGCAGGGTATATTCAATACTAATAATAAAGAGTATAGGAGTGGCAGTCCTCTTTGTGGAAGTGCAAGAGAAGGACATTTATTTATTTAATGACACACTCAACACATTGTATTTACGGATTTATGGCATCGATCATATATTGAGGGAGGACAACTGCTGTCGACACTTCAGGGACTACTTTATTTGATTAGCAGTAAGGGATATTTTATATGCACCATCCCACAGACAGGATAGCACATACCATGGTATTCGATGTACCAGTCGTGGTGTACTAGCTGGAGCAAGAAATAGCCCAATAGAGACGTGCAAGAGATAAACAAAAATATTCAGTAAATGCCCTGGGCTGGCAGTCCTCTTTGTGGCAAGGCAAGAAATGATATATTCAGTAAAGGACCGGGAATGGCTGTCCTCTTGCAAGATATGAAATATCCAGTAAAGAACTGGAAAGACAGTCCTCTTTGTGGTAGTGCAAGATATTAAATATCCAGTAAAAGACGGGAATGGCAGTCCTTCTATAGATGAGATAGACTTACGGCCCTGATTAGGAATTACAATTTATTTGTGTAGAGTTGATTTCGATTGTTGACAAATATGAAGTTTCTATTTTTTTATTGTATTTATTTAACGACGCACTCAACACATTATAAATACGGTTATATCGGCGTCGGACATATGATTATGTCGAGAAAAAGCCCCCAGTGGTTAGCTGACGGGGATCGATCCTAGACCGACCGCGCATCAGGCGGGCACTATACCACTGGGCTATGCTACCCTCTAAATATGAAGTAAGTCGCTGGTGAGGTTTTGACATGGTAAACCAGTGGTAAACATCTCGTTTGATGTGCGGTTAGTTTGGGATCGATCCCCGTCGGTGGGTCCATTGAGCTGTTTTTCGACCCAGCCAGTGCACCATGACAAATATGAAGTAAGTCACTGGTGAGGTTTTGACAGAGACGGGACGTAAACCAGTGGTAAACCGCTCGCGTGATGCGTGGTTAGTTTGGGTTCGATCCCTGTCGGTGGGTCTATTTAGTTAGTTTTCGTTCCAGCCAGAGCACCATGACTAGTATATTAAAAGCCGTAGTATGTGCTATCCTGTCTGTGGGATGGTGCATATAAAATTCCTTGCTACTAATGAATCAAACTGTAGCGGGTTTTCTCTCTAAGACTACTAGTATATGTCATAATAACCAAATGTTTTACATCAACTAGACGATTATTAATAATCAATGTGCTCTAGTTGTGTCGTTAAACAAAACAAACCTGGTCGGATTTTGAGAAAGCTGAACGGTAAAACTGCGATCGATGATCAAAACCGTATCTCTGCACAATGGATGGGCATTTGGCAAAATAGTGGTTGATTCCATGACTCTACGTCTAATGCCTCGTCTACAGAAGGCGAGGAGATCCTTTACTTCATATTTAGAGGGCAGCATAGCCCAGTGGTAGAGTGCCCGCCTGATGCGCGGTCGGTCTAGGATCGATCCCCGTCAGCTGACCACTGGGGTTTTTTCTCGACATAACCATATGTCCGACGCCGATATAACCGTAATTTAATGTGTTGAGTGCGTCGTTAAATAAAAAAAAATAAAAAAAAAAAAAAAAAAATTAATTACTCTGCACAATGGAGGCGAGGAGATCCTTGACTGGATAAAAAATATATATATTAAAAAATCCTTCTTTCACGACCATGAAAAGGACAGCCACCCCGAGGAGATCATTTACTTGATAAAAACATCCTTGATAGTTGTCACAATCTACTAGTTAACGTTAGAACTCCATCTTTCAGTATTCTGTTGATAGTTGTCACAATCTACTAGTTAACGTTAGAACTCCATCTTTCAGTATTCTGTTGATAGGTGTCACAATCTACTAGTTAACGTTAGAACTCCATCTTTCAGTATTCTGTTGATAGGTGTCACAATCTACTAGTTAACTTTAGAACTCCATCTTTCAGTATTCTGTTGATAGGTGTCACAATCTACTAGTTGACTTTAGAACTCCATCTTTCAGTATTCTGTTGATAGTTGTCACAATCTACTAGTTAACGTTAGAACTCCATCTTTCAGTATTCTGTTGATAGGTGTCACAATCTACTAGTTAACTTTAGAACTCCATTTTTCAGTATTCTGTTGATAGTTGTCACAATCTACTAGTTAACGTTAGAACTCCATCTTTCAGTATTCTGTTGATAGTTGTCACAAATCCATTAGTTAACTTTAGAAACCCATCTTTCTGTGTGCTGTTGATATTTATTAGAATCCACTAGTTAACTTTAGAACCCCATCTTTCTGTGTGCTGTTGATAGTTATTAGAATCCACTAGTTAACTTTAGAACCTCCATCTTTCTGTGTGCTGTTGATAGTTATTAGAATCCACTAGTTAACTTTAGAACCTCCATCTTTCTGTGTGCTGTTGATAGTCATCACAATCCATTAGTTAACTTTAGAAACTGTATCTCTGTATATTCTGCTGGTAGGTGTTACATATTACTGGTTAGTAATAACATCTACAATGTTCTTCTGTTTGTAAATGAAACCTAGCATCTCTGTTCATCACTTTCCATCTTCACTTCCATTTCCAATGATTTCTATGAATTCTAACCACACCCACAAATACAACACTATCTCCTGACCTACTTTAGTTATATCCACACACGCAAATACAACACTATCTCCTGACCTACTTTAGTTATATCCACACACGCAGATACAACACTAATTCCTGACCTACTTTAGTTATATCCTCGCGGAAAGACAACTTTCTGAATCCTGCAAAAAAGAGAAGAAATTATCAGTTTGTCCTTTACCTGAATGGACGTATTTAGACATATTTATCTATAAAGCGGTTGGTCATCGGATCGATCCTTCACAGTAGACCCATGCAGTTTGGTCTATTTTCTGTTCCAGTCAATGGTCCACAACTGGTTCATCAAAGGCCGTGGTATGTGCGGTCCTGTCTGTTGGAAAGTGCATATAAAAGAATCCTTGCTGCTTATCGGAAAGGGTAGCATATGTCGCGGCAGCGGGTTTCCGCTGAAGAAATATGTTTGACGTCCAATAGCCGATGATAAGAGAAACATCAATGTGCTCTGGAGGCGTCGTTTACTTTTAGCCCAGTGGTAAAACACTTGCCCGAAACGTTGTCGGTCTGACATCGATCCCCGTTGAGGGACCCATTGGTATATTTCCCGTTCCAGCCAGTGCATCACGACTGGTATATCTATATCAAAGGACGTAGGAAGTGCTATTCTGTCTGTGGGATGGCGCATATAGAAAATCTCTTGCTACTAAAGACCATTGTTCAACATTACCAAATATTTGACATCCAATAGCCGATGATTTATAAACCAATGTGCTGTAGTGGTGTCGTTAAACAAAACACACTTTTAAACTATAACGCACATCATGGCCCCTGGTCAGAGCATAGGGTTTACTTGCACACTTAGAACAAGCTGTTGTAGCGCACGCCTGTCATGACGCTGGTGTCCAGCGCAGAAGGGTTGAGGTGGGTGTTGAGGGGACAGCCCGTGATAGCAAGTGCAAGGGATCACCAGCAGCCCGACTGGGTCGGTAGAGAGCAGGACCATATGTCGTCATATTGAATTTTGAATATCCAGTAGGAAATGTTTTATGTACAGTTATTATGGCGTCAGACATATGGTTAAGGGCCCGTAACCAGGATTTTGAGATGGCGGTGGGGTCGTTTAGTCTTATGGTGATCGCCGAAGTTGCTTATTGGGTGCGGGGGCATACTGAACACCTAATACCAAACCTGTTAGCACAAGGACCATTATATTATGTAGATATATGTATATGTATATAGAATATGTTTTTAATGTGATGATGACTTTAATGACCTTTAGACAATGTTGAGATGTAAAAATACATAGACAGATTATTTAACTTTATTTTACCATATGCAGCTGTTAAACTGATTCTCACCCGCCATTAGCTATGGGCCTGTATCACAACTAATTTTGTGAGTAAAATGATTGAAATTCATAGTAAAAAAGTCTCAGGTTAGAAACATTTGGATCGAATACCCCCCCCCCCCCCATCTCGNNNNGGGGGGGGGGGGGGGGGGGAGGAGATGAGATAATGTATTTATAATGCAACCTACTGAAATCTTAAATTTATAATTTAAAAAAAACTACCGTAACTAATGTTGTGTTGTTGTTATTATTAAAAATAATTATAATTAAAAGCAGTGGACAACATTTTTCTAATCGGCTTGACCTGTACTAATTTATACAGTAATTATTTTAAATTATATATTCTGTAGTTGTTGGATGATTTTTGTTGTTGTTTGTTTATTTGTTTAAGAAATTAAGTTGTACAGACCTGCTTTACAATGTTCACGTTTAGATAATGACATTGGTATACGCTACGTAACATTCAATTATACAACTTATTAACCACACTGTATATTATTAAATACTGTGTTACATTAATATCTACAGTTGGAATAATTTGTATATATACACCAGGACACTATTCGATGTCGTAAAATCTCGACGTCGATCAAACGTTTGCTCATGAATATTCAGTAAACTCTCACTAGCTGACGACTCTCAATGTCTACGATTTAGTCTCTCCCAACTCGCGTGTTGTACTAAACCAAATAAAATCCCACAGGCGATAATGTTAACGCTTGTAGTTAAAAACAGTGTCGTAGGAAGGTGCCAAAAGGTGGGGAGGGGGAGGGGGAGGGCGATTGCACACACACACACACATATGAAGAGGTCCCGGGGAAAACGATCTATGTCGCATTTTTGTCGTATGGACGATTATAGCCCCATCTTCTTGACTGTTGATCAAGCTTTGTTCTGACCCAATAGAAACAGGTTAATTCGATCATAGTCTTTAACTGTGGCTATTTGATGGTTTGATATCCTTGTACACAATGATCCATGCCCACGGCTGACAGAATAAAATGATCCAAGTCCAATAGATGATCACGTAAAGCAGTCAGAGCCAATGCGACCAGTCGAATTTCTATGCTGTATCAGATTACCTCAGCGAAACAAAGTGTTACAGAAACCAGTGTCCATTCCAGAGTAGGCCAATTAGAGAAATAGGTTTCAATAAAGAAGAAAACCATCAACTTGTTAAGTTTCGTGAAACCTGGAATGGTACATGGGCCACTTCAGTCATCTTGAAGCGTGGTAAAAAAGCCACTGGAATGGTACATGGGCCACACTCGAATCCTGGTACCTACACAGAATATGTACACTTTCAAAGACTCCCTCAAGAAATTCTGCAGTAAGAAGTCGCAGGCATTTTATGATTATTTGTCATATGACGGAAAGCCTAAAGATCAGGACGAAAGTTCCTAAGATTTTGATGTAGAGAGTGAATAAATATGTTAGATATTGCACAATCAGCTTTAATTCATTTATCTAGGACTTGCAGGTCACCATTCCGCTTCCAGAAATGATACACTTCACATTCGGGTAAAAATTATCCAAGTCCTGTGTACTATTTTTTCTCTGTTGTATATACTATATTCATTTTGTACCAATGGTCTTTCCACACTGTTTTCAATAAATATTAATAATGTAACATAGATCGTTTCTCTCTCTCTCTCTCTCTGTCTCTCTCTCTCTCTC